>VZTI01003754.1:1462925-1487781 GCA_013397865.1 Struthidea cinerea | reverse complement strand
CAGAGGTTTTTTTTTTTTTTTTTTTTTTTTTTTTTTTTTTTTTTTTTTTTTTTTTTGTGAGCCACATTAATAGACCTCATTTGTTTCAGAGTTTACATGAGCAAACTTCTGCTAGCATGTGGTGCTATTTCAGTTGGAAGTAGATTTTTTTATGCAGTGTGTCAGATTCCACTCAGTTTTTTTGCCAAGTGAGGTGCCAAAGTGAGTCACCAAGTGAGGATAACCATCACTCACCCCTGAGCTGGTCCTCACTAGTGGCAGAGGAGTGATTTCAAACAACTCACCAGTTGTTCTTAAAGAAGAAAGCAAGAGAATCCCTATATTGACAGCAAAGAGGTTTTTTGGATTACCATAGCAGAACAAAGGAAATACAGAGTGAGATGTCCCGCCACAGAAAAAGAGAATGTAATACAAATTGACCCTATGACAAAAAGGCAGAACAGGGGTTAGGTAAGATTTAAACAGACTTTATATGTGTCCATTGAAGAGTCTTTCCCATATTTTTCTTTTGGTGGTCCTTGTGATGCTCCCTGATTTTAAGCTGTTTCCTGAAGATGTTAGTTCAGAACATTATTTTTAGTGGTTTTGCATCTCACTACCTTGTTATTCTTCCAGACAGCATTAAAATCCTACGTGCACTGTAGAAATAATTTCTTCTGTGTAATCTGGGTCTTTGTGACATTGATCACAGTCAGATGCTCATTTCACATTTCCTCCTACTTGACATAGTCTTCCAACTGCCAAAATCTAGTTTTCTTTCCTACTGAGCAAGGCTTAATGCAGATAATGTATTTTATGTTACAGTGACAGCTTTTCTCAGTTTTCTTGTTTTTCAATTTATTTGGTCAGATGACATTTGATGATTATAATATTATCTGAATAGCGGTGTCTGACATTGAATATGCAAAATGGATTTGTAATTTATGATGTGCTTCAGAAATATGTTAAGGAATCTGCACCTAAAACATAATGGTATTTGAGTTAGGGATTTGGGTTACTATTTCAATGCCTCTTAGATGCTGATTTCACTTTTAAATTAAGACTGACAAGATGGAGTGTACAGAAAAACAGAACTCTGGAACATCTTTCAGGAACTGGAGCTGAGTATTTTCTTGCTCTAAGGCGTAATCTGAAGAACATATGTGAAATATGATTTTTTTTCTGCTTTTTTTGACACAAGTCCACTTGATTTACATGTAGAGAATTTTTAATCAGGAATTTTTCTTTCTTGCCTTTCTCACCCATAGGCTATCATACCCATGTTGTAGTGGTCAACACATTATATAGAGATAAAAAACTGAGATATATAAAGGACAAGTATTATCACAGTATTTTATAGGATTGTACTGGCTATATGACAGACAACTAAATAGACCAAATTCTTTTTCTTATTTTAACCACTCATCATTTCTGTCTTGGCCTGTTACCATGTCTGTATGCATAAAGTTTTTAAGGTGTCCCAGCTTTCCCTCATTAGAGGTATTATTTCTTCTTTTAGATCTCAATCTTTTTGTCTCCGCGTAGGTGAAAACTTAAATTTATAGAGAGCACTTTGGGCAATACTGCAGCCAGTTAATCAGAGGGGTTTACATATAGTTTCTGCCAACTTCTCTTAACAGCTAATTTTTAGAAGGTAAGAAAGTAGGAAGAACATTGAGGTAATCCTGCCTGTTAGTATAAAAATGGCTCAGTCTGTCATTTCAAGAAGAGCTCAGTTCAAATATGGGTATAGTTCTTTCTTGTAGCTACTCCTTTGGAGAAATAGTTGTTTGATACTCTACCTTTACATTAATGTAATGAAAATACACATTCAGGAGAAAGATATTCTAAAATAATATATGAAATATATCACATGAGAAATCTGATGTCTTTATTTGCCATGAACGTAACCACAGCTTTTTCTTCAGTGAGATTTATGAGGGAATCCTTGAAAATTGCAATAAAATTAGGTACCGCAATATAAAAAAATAAACAAATAATTTTCTGTTTGGTCATTAAATGGGTATTTCTCTTACAGTTAAGCCATTCTCATTGGTTGAAATGCCAGTTCTTAATGTATCTCATAATGTCTGCTGGAGGATAAAATTACTCACAAGAGAGTGCCCTCAGAGAAGGATCAATGTTTTTATATTAATGTAAATTACCACTAATTAATGAATGCTGTAACCAATCAGGATTTAAATCCTTACTGTGTTCCTTTCTTTGGAACCTAACCTTCCTGTCAATATTTCAAGTTAGTAGTGAGATTAATTTGTCATGTACAGAAAATAGTAATAATATAAGCCTAATCAGTAGTGTTTTTTCTATGAAAAGCAGTGTTATTTTGGAGCAGAGAGTAAAACAGAAGTTAAGGAATGTACTTAGTTTTTACAAAATAATGTATATAATATCATTCGTCCATATCACTGAAATAAATGTCTTTGTATTTATGATTAATTATACTGCATACAAGCTTTTCATTAGTACCTGTTTATGTTATATTTACTGCAATGTTAGAACAGTATGAGCTCCTGGAAGTTCTTACATAATATTTGACTGCTTGTGTGTAATTTCAAAACCATAGAAAATTAAAATGTTCTGGACACGAAAGAGAGAGGTGAAAAAAAATAATCATATTTGCATGCACCTGTGTGTCAGTTTGGTTTTCATAGAACATTTTGCCACCTGAATTAAGGAAAACTAAATTGTTGGTATGAATATGTGTACACCACTGCACGGACAAATGTAGTTGATGGTTGTGCACTTGAATTGAAACCAGGTGGAAACTGTGCAAGAACGTATATTTAACAAGAAACAAAGACTAAAGTAGCAAGTTGCAGTACTATGAAAAAGCAAAGAAGAACAAAGCCTTAGTATCTGTCATGAAAGAAGTAGTTTGACAACCACTTTTTAGCCATCAGACTAGGAACCAAGTCCCAGAGCTCCAGAATGAAAATACTCCTACTCATACTGTGAGTTTGGCAGAAGAGAGAATGCACAATGCATGCTCCTTAGGGTATATTTCTGTACTAAATGGAATATTATTCTGAAAATCTCAACCCAGATAGCAATCTCTTTATCTGATGGCTTTTTCTTGATCAAAAGGAAAGAACTGGGGTCTATAGTATTGAAAACATGATTATGGGAATAATATTTTCTGTTTGAGGATTTGAGAAACCGTCATCCTTTGAGGGTCACACATGTAATCTGTAACACATACTCATCCATAATTTTTGCTAACAATTCTTTTTGTGAGTGCTAAATAGATATGAGTCATAAGACAGATAGGTAAAGCTTATTTTATCATGCTCTGTGACACAATGGATGTCAAGGATAAGTACCTTGGCAAAGCACATTGCTTAATTCATCAATAGGCAGATTTTCAGTTCTCTATCAGTTTGAGAAGGGATATCTATTAGTTCATAAATACTCTAAAAAGACTCTTTCCTGTACAGCTTCTTGAAGTTTCTAATTGTCAGAATTTCACACATACACTTCTGCATTGTTATCTGTGTTTTGTGTAGAGGGAAACAATGAAACTACTGTGTCGTTTGAGTTTATACGGAAGTCAGTTGTCTGCTTGGTATATCGGTTTTCAGCTCACTTACTTCAAAGTGATTTTCATGCACTACTGCAGACTGTATCTGCCTGAAGACTAAAATGGGAGATGCATGACTCTATTACCATTTTGCACACACAGTGCATATGTGGTTGCATAAACACACTCATAAAGCCAAAAGCTATAGAAATAGTACAATTAGTGACAACTAGTTTATCTCCTTGGGCTGTTACATTATTATACACTATTAAAATAAGTTCCTCTGCACATGGTTGAGAGAACCCAGAAATCTGACTGATAGTATCCCCACCAGGTTTTTGATAAAACTACTGGGATATATCTGTAGTGGGGTCTTTCCTAAATATTCTTGTCTCAATTGGGCAGTTGAATGTATGAGTATAGAATCATGGAATAGTTTGGTTGGAAGGGACCTTAAAGATCATCTAGTTCAGTTCAGAAAAATTGCATACTTGTATAATGACAAAAAGTTAATAAAAGGTTGGGTTTTAAGTATGTGAATGAAAACCAGAGTGACACTCTTTTCTTACTTCAGTGATTAGAATGTTACAATTTGTGTTTAATAATACATTTACTGTAATATTAAATGGCCAGACTTAGATAGCTAGAGGGCATGAGTTCATATATATATATATATATGTGTGTGTGTGTGTGTGTGTATACATGTTGCTAATTATGTGCACTAATAAACATAAGGAAGCAGAAGCTAAGATTTTTGGATGCCTTTCAATTCTATTAGGAAAGGGTCTGTAAGAAATAAGCAGTCTGATCCTCAGTTGCCCTGGGAAAAGAAGCCATCTGAGAAAGAAACTAGTGAACCGTACATTTTATTTTAGGTATTTACGATATTACTTGCCACAAATCTCTTGAACATTTTCCTAAATAAACCTTTGAATTGGCAGATGAGGTGAATTCTTGTGTATTGAAGCTGATTGGACTGAAGAAGAGTGCAAAGGTATTAAAAAATTCATCTTTATTGATAGCTGAGGGCAAAGTGTTTTTTTCCCATTATATATTTCAGTTGTCTTCTCAGTAAAGGTGTTTTGAACCTCCTGCTTCTCTTTGACACTTAGACCGCCTTGTTTTACTCTGTAGTAAAGGCATGTTTTCTGTGTCATTTAAACATGCCCCAGTGCCTGCTTATAAATCACTAAAGCAATACTTCCAGTGAAGACACAATTGTATTTTCTAATTATTCATGTGAATACTTTCTTCTTCATTCATAAATACAGAATCTGTATTTAAAATTTGTGCTTTATTTGTTTAAACACTGCCAGATACTTTGATTGTTTTTTGTTAAACTTTGGTAAGTTTGACTGCTATCTCTGCCTTTGGAACAGAAGGTGATGCCTACAATTTCTGTTGCTGTATTCCATGTCCTTACCTCATAACTGTAGCTGCAATGCACAGGACATTAGCTTCTGGTGGTTAGAGTGGTACATGTAGCTTCAATTCAATGAGTTCTTAATATTTACGTTCTGTTTACATTAGAGTCTCAGCTTTCATCACACATCCACACCATGCTTATGTGTAAAAGGAAATACAAGGTATGCACTGAAATGATGAATCGATAAAGGAGTAGAGGTTTTGTCTGTAGGCTCTTTCTGTGTGCAAATCTCACATGACTGAGGCTCTAAGTGATCCAAAAGTGATTTTTTCAGGAAATGTCCACTCCAGTGCCTTTTGACTTAAAAAGAAAATTTTCATCTACTGAAGGAACATAATTTCTCACGTCTTGTATAATGCATAATTAATTTTCACTATTTTTTTTCTCATAATTTCTCAAAGTAAGATCTGAAGAATTACGGAGTTTCACATTTTAATATGAAACAAGATTTTTGGGAAGCAAACATTTTGTCTTTTAATGACTCTTCCATTTATTTTTAGCTGTGTAATGACAAGTAGGAATAAGCAAAATAATCACTTTGAAATATGTGTTAATCAGGTGGCAGTGATCCTTTCTGACAATATAAAAAATGGGGAAGAAATCACACATCAAAATAATGCATTACACGTTGTAATAGCACCTGAGAAGAAAGATACACTTATGCCTGTTTTCCATAAAAGGAACTTACCAAGTTTTATGAACTTGGACTGTAGGTTTTCTGTGATGTATTAAATCTACAAGCTATAGTTTGGGTTCCCAGTTTTTACGTTTTGTACTACTCATTTCATCTTTTTTTTTTTTTGTCCTATGCTAAAAATATACTTTTACCTTAACAATGATTTTTTTGAGGCTATGTAGATAGAGTCACTGAAAGCTGTAGTTTTTCAAGGGTGTGAGCAGTAAGCTATTTAAACCAAAGAGCAAAATCAGTGGACCAAGGCACTAGAAAGAAGTTCAGGTTAGTTTCATAACTGAAATTAATGCCTCTTAAATATGAAAAATGTCACTGGGTTTCATATGTCATTCCAACTAGAAGTTCAGAATCTTAGAATTAGAAGTGCTGAGCACTTACAACTTAAACTGCATAATTAAATATGAAACCTGCCTAGTTTAGTGATGATCAGTCTTTCCTTCTTTCTTTTGTTCTTTGGTTCTTCAGTTACCTGATGGATGGTTTTATCTGTAGTTAAAATTACAAGCAGCAACTGAAGCTGGCACTAGCCTTTGTTTTCTAATTCATATCAGGACCTGAATTAACATGGTTTCGCAGGTCATAACTAGCTTTTTGCTTTGAGTAACACAGCTCTCACACGTCAATAATTTAAGCAAATCTGTATGAAGAACTAGAAAAAGCTGTTCAGAAAAGTGGTGAAGTCTCTCTCCTTGGCAATGTTCAAAAGCAGCCTGGCCATGGTGCTGGGCAACCTTCCCTAGGTGTCCCTCACTAAACAGGGCCATTGGAAGTCACAGTAATGACTTCTAGAGATCACTGACAATCTCAGTTTTGTGATTATCTGGTTAAATCTTTGCATCTGGTTAGCAGTAATTTTTTCACCATGTAGTGGGGATCAACTTATATCTCCTGTATCTCATAATTTAGTTTCAGAATCCTTTGTAATTTCTTGAGCTTCTTCAATATTTAGCACTCAATCTTCTGTACTTTTTTGCACCTTTCTAGCCCCTTCTCCAGGTTTGCAGTCATGGCACTTTCCATATGGTATGAAGGAATTTTATTGGAAAAAAAGCCAGGAATTTCTGTCACTGGCGGAATTTGTGTCATTGCTGCACTGTTCCATTATTTGACTACTATAAACACCAGGCCTCAGTTGTGAGGCTGCAAGCAAATAAGTTTTCACAGTGCTGATATTACTAGAAACACATATATGTTCCACATTCCAAATGACTTAAAAGCTCCCAGGACTAAGTACAGGAACTTGGCAAAATAGAATTATGTAGAAATGCTGTTTTAAAAATAGTATTAGAAAACCTTTGATCTGTGGCAAATATGCAATCTAAATCTGGTCCCTGAACTACTTTTGTTTACATAGCAAGTCCTCTGCATCAACTCCTGAATATTTGAACATACGTTTGTAAGTAAACAGACTTGTTAATTTCTTAAGCAACAGAACTAAATTCTTCCCTTACACGTGACACTTTCTGGGGATGTACAAGTTTGGTTTTGCACATGCAAGCCAATAATTAAAACAAGAATAGTTTACACACCTCTTCAGTCAAGAATGTGGGCTGGCTGTTTAGAATCACTCCTCTCCTGGGAAACAGCTAGTTCTGCTTTGAAAGGGCATAGTTGTTGTTACACAACAATACATCAATATTTATTCTAGCTTTTATTATATTTAATGCTTGTAGTGGGAATATTTAGAGAGACCTTAAGCAACACAGAAGGATAAAGAAGACTTGGAATTTGAGGTTCTACTTCTACAGTTACAAATAAATAAATGAATATTTTTGGGCTCAGTGGAGCTACACACTCAGTATTCTGTAGATCTTTTGGTAATGTAAGGACCTACAAATATTCTTATTTTATTGTTAAATAAAACCTAAGGAGTTAAGGATCTTGACCCCAGGGCAGCTGGAGACTCTGTGGTAGCTCTGGGAAAACAAACAGAATAAGCAGCCCGGTATAGACTGTACTTTAAGTTTTTAAGAATGGCCTAAATTGTCCTGCAGACTTTGAGGCAGTGGTGAGGCTTGTGTACTAGAGATTACACCCCTTTCTAGAATGGATGCATACAAAAGCAAAAAGTTTCTATGTTCTTTTCTACTTTCGTGCTTTCAACTTTTATATAGGTTAATGTATTTTAGTTTCACATGAAGTAATTTTTGCTATCATTCATCACTGCAGTAAAAGATTTGTTATTATCATGTAGTAAAATTCTAAAACATGACTGACATACTTGTCATAGAAATCTGAGCAGGCAAATATAATTTTATTAGGTTGTATTTGTTATCCTGGCGAATTGTTGGGCTGGCAAGAGGGATGACAACAGTAAAATAAATCCTGATTGAGCTCTCCCTACATGTAGCCTGTTATTTCAGTGCATTGAAAGTGTCATTAGTGGTTTTGTGTATAATCTATGAAGGGTTTTCAGATACTATCAAATAAGTCTGTTCTGTCTTGTAAGGTAGTATATCATTTTCTCCTGTTGTTCATACAGTTAATGAAGAAATCCATCCTTCCTGTGTTGAAAGTAATTTATCTTTTGTACATCCTAGTACAATTCATTTTGCTCATACCAAGCTAACTTCATTCAAGGTTCCCATCTCACTGTCACTGAGTCCCATCGTAAATACTTTACATATTTTTATTTGATTTTTTGGGGTTTTTTGTTAATTCCTGACACTTTTTGCTAGGTAGAGGGCAGTATGTGCATCACATCCTAAGCATCTACCTTGGCTCCTGAAATTACTGGATAAAATTTACTGGCTTTTCACTGCATATAGTCGTAGAGAAGAAAAGAAGTAACAACAATACAAAAGACAGTACATTCTTATTGAAAATGTAAATTTTTTATAACTTTATGACATACAAATCTATCTTTCCTTTAGGGCAGGCAATTAAATGGGCAACAAATACTGGAGATTAAAAAGAAAGTAACATTATTCTTAATAGATACTGGAATGGTCAAATTTCATGATAAATAGCTAATGTTGTATTAATAAAATAGAGATTTAAACTGGACTGTTAATTATATTGCTACATGTAATGGTATGCATTCGTTCATACAGAATTAACCAACTGTGAGAATTTATTTTATTATTCACAAAAAATTAGATTCAAATTTCCAGAAGAAATGGCCACTAATTATCAGCATGTTACCAATAAATATACTGACAATGTGAAACTTACCTATCATGGACATAAATCTGTTTCTCAAGGCAAATATTGAGGACTTTGAATTACTAAACAGCTACGTAAGAATACAGACTGTCTAAAAACTGAAAGTCTTTGTGCCAAAGGATATTTTGTCAGTCTCTGAAATACATATTAGCACAGAGCATTTGTGAATTATTTCTTTAGGCCACATTTTTGGAACACTAACTAAAATATCTGTTAATACCTTTCTTAATAAACAATGAATTATTATACAGTTATATAAGTCCATCCACATATCTCCAGATTTAAGAACTAAATTCAAAAATGCTTTTCATTATATGTAGATTTCAGAAAAAAATACCTTCACCTCAAATATAAATGGAACACATTTCTTATGTGTCTCTGTTAAAGTACTGCTTTAATTACTATGCACAAGGTAATAAACAAATCTACCATATGCTGCCAAATTAGTCAAATGCCAGGAAAAGCTAAATATAAAAATGGAGACAAACTTTTAATTACACTCTCTGAAAACCTTTGCCAGTAAGTAATATTATTTACTTGGCATTCTGCTTCAGTGTGAAAGGGCAGAAAATATGACCAAGCTAATACACTAAATGCTAATAAGAGAACTTTCCAAGAAAGAAGGAAAGAAAAATCTAAGAAACAAAACTCCACACAACTAAGCTGCTATGAAATTTTATTCTAAAATGATTTAAATAAGAGTTGACTCCCAGAATTATAAATTATTTTTCCAGTGAAAAATAAAAATAAGGAAATGAGTTTTAAGCAAAAGAATTACTTCTTCCAAATCATACTGGGAAAAAGCATTTAACTCATGTTAGTTTTGGACTCTACAGAAACAGCAGCAGTGTTGGTACTTTGAGGGAAAAAAACCCCAACAGACTGAAAAAATAAAACACTTTGAAAGTATAATTTCTTTCCCTCTCACACAGAAATAGAGGATACTCCTAGAAATAGTGTCAGTGAGGTGAAGAGGTCTGACCTAAACCCACTGCTGCCTTTCTACTTGTACTGTGTTCCACAGGAAAAATGTATTATATCCCTATTCCATAACACCACTAGGCCAGTAGTGAGCATCATCTTACAATGAACCAAACTCCTTCATGCAAGTGAAAGAACTGCAGTTCTTTCCCACACTTGCTAGATATTCAGATGACTACTTTATTGTATTACAGAGAACAGTCTGTCACTTCCTCGTCTTTTTCCACATTTATAGAGGAAGACTCAGTACTAGCTAAACATTTAAATCAGACTTCAGTGGAACTAGTGATCTGCTTAACAGCCTGTAATTGTATTTATTTCTCTTTTAATGTAAATGTGCTCTAAATGACAGTGACATTTAGAAATAATTACATATATGCCATATTGCATCATAATCTACATCTAGTACAGAACTCTTCAGTGGACAACCCTGATTTTTTATACTAGTAAATTTTAAAGAGTGCTTTGGCAATGAGAACAACAGTGAAAAAGAGCTCACAATACTATTGAAAGATAGCTGTGTGCAGACTGTTTATTTGGAATGCGTCTGAGCCCACGTTACCCTGTACTATCCCCAGGAATGGCTGAGAGATTGGGTCTGGCCGGTCCAGGGTTCCAGTGCCTACAAAAATTTAAAGATGTACCCAATGTGCTCATGGTTATGAGTGTTGCTTATTACATTAAAGTTAGAAAAAAAATTATGTTCCTGATGTATTTACATTAATAAGTTCTGTTGGCATCAATAAAACAAATATTTCAGAGCAGAAAGAGAAACTACAGAAAAAAAATGCCTTATAACGGGTTAATTCAATTGCATGTTGTCTTAGAAGTATTTCTTTGTACTGATATGCAAGATATCTATCCACAATATTTAAAAAGGTAACACCTTTTAAAAATGCTCTCCTGTAGAAATAACTTTAATTGTGAACTCCTACTCCTTTAGAAAATTTGGAGACAAGTTCTGCAAAACTTTATGAGTAACCTTTAATGTTGTTATTTCACCAAAGACAAGTCACTCCGAGAGAAGTTTGCATAGTTTTATAGCTGAACTTTTTCTTTGGAGAAAGTGTTATATCCAAATCCTGGGATTCTTACAACTTATTTAGTCTTTATTCAGATGGATTCTCAGTGAAAGAAGCGCTTCATTCAGTCCGGATTGCATTCAGTTAATGGAAACAAAGACCTGGTGAAGTTAAGTAACTCTCAAAATACTACCTAGTAAATGTAATTTGGTTAGTCCACATAAATATAACTTTAAACTCAAATAATTGATAAGTATTGTAGGTAAGTAAACATCATGAGAAAAGTTATTGCTTCAGACTGTTTTTTTAACATTATTTCATGGAACAAAAAAATGCGGTGTAATCATCGTACACCTAGAGATGCAAAAATGAATAATAGAATTGTTTCCTTGAATGCCCTTCAATGCTACATTATTTGAAATGAAACCAAATTATTGCTCCTTCATTGCTGTCTAAAACCCATTAAGATTATAAACAATACTGCAGCTGACTGGGCTGTTATCTTAATAGGGTATTCATCAAAGTCTTTGCAGATTCGCAGTACAATGTTTCTCAAACTGAAACCAGAGTATTATTATGCAAAATTTTAGTTTAATTCATGTTTTATAAGAACTATATTGAAAGCATAGTGTTCTTTCAATTTTTTAATTGCTTTGTCAGTGTGATGACTTGGAGACACGTTATGTGTGCACTATATCCTTTTCCTGTCTATAATGTTACCTACAGATAAAAATTACTGTGTATTTGTTCAGCCCGGGGAAAATGTTTCATATAATTATATCTACAATTGATTGTTGCTATACATACAGAATTCTCTCTATTATAGTTCTCTTACCTACTACAGAAGATTTGCACTTAACATACATTTGCACTATGAGGAGATACTCTGAAATTATTTATTTATTCTATAAGTGTATGGGATTTTGTAGGTGAGTTGAAGCTCTTCATCCGTGACATAGTCAGTAGAGATGGATCAATCAAATTTATGGGCAGACTTACCTTGCTAGATATATGTTTGTGATTCTTACTGATTTCTTTCATAAGCTAGTGGTCCTGATGAGCAGGACAGTTATTTACCCAGAGAGAAGCCCACCCTGAACCTGGAGTTTTGATAACTTTTTTTTCCCCCAACACAAGTGTTTCTGCATCAGAGCAAAATTTCCCCTTCGGTGTTTTAGCAAAACTTTTCCCCATGCTGAATATTGTTTTTTTTTGTTTTTTTTAACCAAAATATTTTAGTTATTGTGATAAGATATTATGTACAGAATAGATTTGACTGATACCGATATACTTGGCGTAAGATATTTCTGGATATCAGGTAGTCAGTAGGCACTAAACAAAGAACATTGGCATAGTTTAGGCCCACTTAAAACAGCTTTGTTGATGTAATTGGGAACAGAATCAAATCTGGGAATCTCATTTTTCAGATTCATGTGCATGCTTTCCTGTAGTTTAGTAGTCTGTTGTTACAGTATGTTGCTTCTGTACAGCAGAATTTTATCTTAAATGACAGCTTTAAATGCAGGCCATGAATAAAAGTTTTGTTATCATTCTTAGCCTTAGGAACAGTCTTTGTATCAGTGATAACATTGATACTATTATTACATTTCTGCTCTTGTCCTGTATGTATTCATCTGTAAAGGAAAACACAATTTTTACATCTTAAATTCTGTAATTATGAATTCCATAGCTGTTATTATGTAATAGAGTTTTAGTAAGCCTACATTGTCAGTTTAATACTGCCTGTATAGAGTTTGGGATTATGTCTGGTCAGATCTCTGGAACAGTTATTTTTTGAGCAATACATGTATTTACTTTGGTTTTTTGCATTAGATAATTCAGAAAACCTACTCCTAAATAATTGCAATTAATCTCTGTGGCACATATCTGCATGCCATACTGCACTGTAATTTTGTCTGCTGTCTTGCACAACGATGGAACAGGCTTATGAAACCATATATTCTGCATTGATATTGGCTATTGACTGGTTGCAGCTATTTGACTAAATTCATTACGATTGTGTATTTTCTTAATATTGTTAACATAAAACCAGGGATTCTGGGTTAACCAGCAATTTTCTGTTGTGATTAACAGTTCTCATATCACTTTTTGGAAGGATATATTATAATCTTGAAACAAAAAAAAACCCTATTCTAAAATTTCTAGTTGATTACTCTTACCTATCTAACCAAATCGTATCTACATAGCTAAATGAGAAGTTATGTTACAAGCAATGGCAGTATCCCCCTGTGCTCATATGACACTGTTGGAATACATTTTAATATGTAGTATTGAAATAATAATAAACCTCCTGCATGTAATTTAGCAGTTGTTCAAAAGTATGAAACAGCAGCTTAGGAAAGAAAGCAAATTAGTTTCAGTCATTCATAATTATTCTTCAGTATATTGCGAAATGCAAAGTAATGCAGACACAAAGAATGCTGATTGTGGCCTTAAATTTAATATATGTAAAATCCTTTGGAGTCTATTATAAAAATCACTACACATATTAGGAAAGAGAAGGGAGAAGGGATGCTTCCAAGGGCAAAAATAGCTGTTATCTACTTCAGGACAGCTGCTTTATCCATAGTTTTGGAATTTCTTATATTGCATTCTCAAGATAATTGTATCTTCAAAAACTTCTCCTTCATACTCCTCAAAAAAAAACAAACAAAAAAAAAAAATAAACAAACAATAAACAAACAATAAACAAACAATAAACAAACAATAAAAAATGGGGTTTACAAATCCTCCAATGTGGTAAAGAATCACCTTTTCCCAAGAATCATAGGTATGACTCAAGAATCTATAGTTTATATGACATAGTAATATTACTATTTTGCAGTTTTTTAGTTTATTTTTTATTTAACTCTTTCTGAGCCAGATTTTGGGCTTGTCTAGCAATGCTGAGGTGGGGTTTCTTTTGTTTAGAAGGCTGTAAGTTGTTATTATAAAACTGAAGTTTTAAATATGTAATATCAATTGAGTAATGATTCAATATTTTCTCACTAGAAATCACTTATATCACCTCAAAGCATGTAGAACCATCTGATTATCAGCTATGCTTTGGGATGCATAGAATGCACTTGAATGAATCAAATAAAACCAATTTATATGGAAGTGATTTTAAGGACAAATATCTCTTTCTTTTTTCTCAAAGGGGATACATTTTAAATCTTAGCAAAGACCAGTATTGCTCAGGCAGATTCACTTTGATTTCTTTTCCTACCCCTTAATGAAAAGAAGCTGGGCTACCTTTTTCTTGTGAGGCATAAGGGAAGATTATTTTCCCTACATAAAATACAAAAGAAAAAAAACTCTGAATTTTATCATTTAACTTATTGTCTCATTTTTATTCCCGCACACCATTGCAATTTAATTTTAAATACTTTTCACATAATCTTTGTAAAGAGGTGTGAACTACAATAATTATACATTAAAGAACACCCAATTATTATTTGTTTCAATATTATCAAAGATGCAAAATAAATTGATCTTAGTAGCAATTGTTTATTGCAGAAAAAGTTCAATGTGCTTCTCTTATCCTCAAAAAAACATGTCAAGAGTCACATGTTAGAAGTCATTGAGTAGCTTTGCTGACTTGTAATTGCAGAGATAAATGATTTACTTGAAGCTGGAAAATATATGTATTATTCATCAGCATTCAATTTCTCCATGTGTGTTGAGATGTATTTGAGAGCTACCCTCATCAGGAGACTGGAATTGAGATTAATATGCTTACATTGATTTCTCTGTATTCCTTTTCTTTTTTTCAAGACTGTGTTACTGGATTAAAAATAGATTTTTTTATTTTCACATAGTAAGAACCATGACTTCCTGATGTGGATGGACTATTAGAAATGTATGTTGAGCATAGAATCAATTTATTTTTCTCTTTTTTAGTTCTGGTGCCACATATTTTTGCATGATTTTTGCAGCGGGTCATAAGATCAGACTGGAGGACTTCAGTTTTCCTCTTGTGTCTCCTCTCAGTTTCTATCTTACATTTCTTTTTTGTTTTAATTTTCACCTTTTACAAAGCAGGAGTGTCACTGTCTTTCTCTTTTTGTATTTAACATGTTCTCTTATCAAAATGCCTTGATAATGGTTATAACTTATTTCCATACACTGCAGTCTGGGACAGTGTGGCTCAACCTGCTTAATTAGGAGGATACTAGAAGGCAAGTAGGGTCTCCTGGAATGAGGCAGAGGATGGTATGTATGTGTGTGTAGTCTCTCAGAAGCTCCGTTAACAATAACATTAGTGGCTTCATTCCAGAACCATGGGATGTCTAGCTACAACCTGCCTTTTTGTATAGAAAGACAGAATAGGTAACGACAGGCTTTTGTTTCATTTTGTTGTTTGTTTTTCTAGCAGTTAGTGGTGCTAGTTCCCAAACTGACTTTTGCAGCCCCTAGTGTCTGAAATCCTTGAGATTTGTCATTTCCAGGGTGACTTGGATGGTCTATTGCAAGGAAGCCGTAGGTCTGTGAGATTAACACAAGTCTGTTATAAATATTACCCTGGCATGAAAGGAAAAGTTTGAGGCTGTAAAACTGGAGAGAGAGTGCTATGAGAGAAAGCCATAAATAAGAGGTTACACACTTAAAATACAGCTGCCTTTTGCTCTTGTCTCTATTAGTCGCTTGAGGAATAATTCTTAGACTAAAGCACCCAGAGGTTAGATTGCCTCAAAGCAGACAAGTCCTAAAACAGCAAAAGTGATCACTTTCATTCTAATTAGGCATAATGATCATCAGAATCCATCTAAGCATGTTTAATCTTTAAGGCTGTACCAAAGTACTTTGAACTTCCTTATGTTTGTAAAATTTAATTGTTGCCATATATTAGGCAATGAAATATTGTTCTTGATTGTCAAGCTTATCAAGTGTACAGATCTTGTGATTTTTTTTTACTAGAATTCCCTATTCTTCATATGCTACTTAATTGCTAACTTTTTTTTTCATGTTAGAGAGTATAAAAAATGTTATGAGATGTTTTCTGGCTTGATTGCAATTTACCAATTCCATATCACTTACAGAACTTGCTATGTTTTTGCTGAGAAAATACGTGAAAAGCAATTTCTTTGTCACATTTATAGTAACATAGTACAGCAAAAAGCTATACCAGTACTGCAAAAGAACACACTCTGGACAGTTTAGAGGCTTTTGACAACAACCATCTTTTAATCTGTTCTTGTTTTCTTTTGCTTGTGATCTATATATTATTATGACCATGACTCATAATGATTTTACAAAACAAAGTAATTTTTTTTTTTCATTTCAGCAGTACAGAAAGTGGATATATGTTTGTTCTGTGGCCCATTTTAGAAATGTGATGTCTGTCCTTTATAAAATAGGAGGCAGTAATTTCTACTGTGTACCATCAACAACTTCAGTTTCAAACAGGAGACATCATAGTTCTTTTAATATGGAAAACTTAACAGTTAAACCTGTAAAAGTGATTTTAAGTAAAAGTCAAGGAATGCCTCCCAAAAGTGCATCTGTAAAGGCTTCTCACAGAATCCAGGCAGGGGTCTTGTTAATTTCCAGACACTCAGTCATTCAAGAATGCATAATAATCAAGCTCACCGCCAGTAAGATTTTTGAGAAGACTGGAAGGAAAGGAAGTTTACCGCTAGCAGGTCTAATGTGAAGCATTCTGCCTAAAGAGATTTGAGACATTATGGAAAAAGAGTTGAACAGTTTGTTTAGAGGACAGGGTGTGAGAATTTCAAGTGCTTGTAAATCATAATTGTGTGCTTAAAAAAAAAAAAAAAATCATAGAATAAAACTGTATCAGAAGAAGGAAGAAATTCTTCCTGAATACTGATTCTGTCCTGTCACTGTCTTCATGTTCTTCCTACTCTCTCATAAAGTCTGCATATCAGAGAAGTAAATTCCAAACCCTTAATTATTTCCACGTTTATCAACAATATTTATTTATATTTTTCTTTTGCATCCTAATGCAACTTAACTATATTTAATGCATTAATAGCCTTGAACTAAGTTTCATGACAGAATATAATTTTTTAGAATGTCGCTACACTTACAACAGATCTTGTGATATTTTTATCACAATTTCTTGTGATCAATTTATCACAAGATCTTGTGGTATTTATTCACCATCTGAAGAAAGGTTGTGATTTCTGTAGTCCTTAATGAATATGAAAAAGGTATCTGGGTAGGCATTACAGTACCACTGGTGCAATTATGTTTTAGTGTTTTGTGGTCGTAGTACTTTTGTTCTTGTTTGTGTTCCAGACAAGGAACGTAGCTGGCTGTCAGTCAGAGTAGTTGTGTCATTTGACTATGATGGCCGTTTTGCCTACTTTGCTAGGTATTAGTTTTCTTATTTCTTTTGCTGACTGTATTCAAGTTACCATTTTCAATTTTTTCAAACATTTCATGCTTGCTTTCAGTGATACATCTTATAATGTGGTACACAATGTGCCTTCTTGGCACAGAATGTGATCCATCTTTTGGCTTCATGTTTCTGCCTTCTTTATGTAATTGTTGCTTATTGATTTGTGACAAAGTAGTTCTGTCCAAATTGTCTTCCTCTGTTGTTTCAAAAAGCTTGTTAGCTACAAAGAACCCTTTGTTTAGAAAATAAACCTTCAGACACAGACTTTTAAACTATACATGTACTTATATCATCTTTAGTGAATGTCCTTGGAATCTTGTGTACAATGTTTTGCTTCTGACAGCCTTGTATTCCATTAGTATTCTTTTTTCAACTCTCTGTAAATGCTAAATTTCAGAAAGACATAAAAGTTTATTGTCTGATTATTATGTTTTTATTCTGGTGAAAGGGAAATGCACCGTTAACAATCTTTACCACAAGCCACTTCTTATACTAGATTACATAAGAAGTCAAGGTTCACAGTGCTAAGCAGTTACTGTTCAGGACTAGATTTTACATGCCTGATTGTGAAGCAGAATTTGATATTGAATACAGAATCTTGTCAGGTTGAGGAGGGCCATTGCTTTTCTCATGCAAATTCATTCATTTTTAGCCGAGTTATAAGCTGTAGAAAATCATGTGGACAGTTAACCTCATTTCTTCCCTGAAGATGACATAAAATGAGGAAACAATGCATGGAGTCAACCAGTTGTTCAACAGCAATAATAAAAGTGTCACCTTTTTGCTTCTTGTTGAATGAGGTTTTATGGCCTTAGTAGAGAGGCAAATACAAAATATACATCCTTTTTATGAAGACTGTACAAGAGAGAAATATTTTCAGTACCTGAAGGGTGTGTTGCTGTTATGTCCTATGGACAAGTCCGAAAGTATTAGTGGCTTGTGATAAAAATTTATTTTTAATAACGGACTATAAAATGCAGATACAATAATTCTCCAGCCAAACAGTTGCATATTTAGTAACGAAAAAGAAAAAAAAAAAAAAAGTAAGTGCTACACCACAGCACCACAGATGTAACGCCAGAGAGAAATTCCAATAAACAATGTCAAAAATAACACATCACTAAATTTTTGAGGAAGTACCATTAAGTGAAGCTTTTAAAGAACATGACACCTAGGCCACACAAAGATTGTAAAACAACAATATGGACTCTATTCCACTCTGAAGAAAAGAGGTATTCTGGATACTAAGTAGTATTGGTGCTTACTAAATATTTCAGATGCCTCTTTTTTTTTCCCCCAGGTATTTTTTAAAGTGTCTACTTTATTAGAATGTTAAAGGAAGAGATAAATAAAGCAGTAACGCATTAAGCAGCAATACCAGAAGGGCGAAATAAAAAATAAAATAAAAATAACCCCAGCTGGGATAATATTATAGCTGTATTTTATTATAGTGGGCTTAGTATGACTTCAAAGCATTCAAGATGTCTGCATGAAGATTACACTGCAGTTATTAACTTATTTCCTTCACCCTTCACTTTACAATTGCTTTCTGAAAACAAATTAATTTCAAGCATATTTCTCATGTAGTAGTAGTTTTTAGCAATTAAGTCTCCAAACCGGTTACTTTGAATTGCATGTTAATATCTAGTCCATTCCAAGATCAGATTCACTTACTAAGCTGGTCAGTGAGTTTCAGCTGTGGCTCAATTATTTGTATTCCATTCCATTTATCTTAAGATCATAATTGAGATATGATTGGAATAAATACTGAGTAGGCCAATTTAGATATACTCACTAGAATGATAAATCAGGGGAAAATAATGTTATAAACATGTGAGTAATTTTATATGTAGTCCTAAAAACTTATGATATAATACTGTTTCCACATTCTTAAGATAGTAGCATTGAATTGTTTTGCAATTTGTCAAATTGATATAAGATTTTAGATTATTTTTATTTAAATCTCCTTTATATATTATATGTAAGTTACCATTTGCTTAGTCTCCGAAAGAAAATAAGTGGAATTCTATTGCTCCTAATGTAAGGTATATGCCTCTGTGAAAGAATTACATAATTACCTATTCCTGTCATATTCTGAGCTACAGCTGCAAATTCTATATTCATGTTAAAAGATTGTCCTCTGTATGTGTGCTATCTGAGAATTTCTTTTTTCTCACCTTCCAATCTGTCTCAGTGTAATCTTAATTTAAGATGGATAACATCTGAGGGCCACTAACTTAACAAAACAGATGAGAAAGAAAGAAACAGTTGAGAGAGAAGTTGAAAATCAGTGAACAGATACCAAAAAATAGTTTGGGATTGCAAATGAACAAAAGAAATGTGCAAAGATCAATAGACTGGAACAAGGGAAATGCAAAAATAAAATTAACCATAAAGGAACACAGGAAGGAAGAAAACATTGTGTCTACATAGAATATATCATCAGCAGTTTAAACTCTGCAGCAGAGAAATTAAATCCAGCTGGTATTTCTCAAACCATAACTTCTGTCACCGCAAAAATGAAAAAAGATGGGAAGGTTGTCACTGGATGAAATACAAAATCTACCGCAGAAGCACTTGCAACTTTACCAGCAGGTTAAGAACAATCAAGAAGACTTAATATGAAAAGGTGGCATTTACTGAGCCTTTACATACTTCTACAAGGCTAAGCTAGGCAAGTCTATTGGAATTAATCCTGAATTTGTTTTTCCTTTTTTTTTTTTTTCCCACAAATAAGAACTCCCTCAAAACCTGCTCACATTCTTTACTTTTTGTCCTTCTGATGTCAGAATTAGATTCAGTTCTCTGTTGACATAATCACACATAAAATAATCTAGTAACCAGTTATTGAGATTCATAAATCTTACAAGAGGTCAAATCCTTCAGAAGAGATTTTTTTTCTTTTCATTTAAAATAAGGTACTTCATATCACATAATAAATTTTTATTCTAGTATTTAATCACTGGGCTGAGGCAGAAATTTTTGAAAGCTGTCTATCTGAAGTTTGTGAGTGGCCTTTTCCTAGGCCCAGCTTTTCAAAGCTATCAAACATCCACAGTTATAACAGATTCAATATGAATTCTGAAAAATTATGTTGCTAATTACCAAATCAAGAAAGGCCAAAGCAAATTACAAAGAAATATATACAAGATTGTTCCTTTAAACACCATAGTAATATTAAAAAATGTATTGTATATATTAACATATATACAGAGTATATATATACACCTATATATGTATATGTTGTTTAAATATAGTGTATATATAACATGTATACATTTAAATTTCAGAAAGTCTAAGAGGTTGAAGCTATGATTTATTGTGATTCTGTGATGAGTGATTCAGGGAATAACTCTGTTTTGCTTATGTTTTATAGTAAGAGGCTGGTCAGTTTGTGTTATTTTTTTGAAGATGTTTTAATAAACATTCTGTTTCAGTTTGTTCCCTAACAGTAAGAAATCACTTGTGGGCAGGTCCTATCGCCATTAAGCATTGGTGCAGAAATGTTCAATGGTTATAATGTATACTGAACTGATTTTAAGTTAGCTGTGAACAGATACTAAAAGTTATCAGCAAGCACAGTCTATTTCGTTGCAAGTAATTTTCCTTCTGTCCAGAATTGCCTTAATTTCGCCTGGTGCACTTTGATATTCAGCAGATGTTCTTTTAGACTTAATGTGATACCTTGATAGCAGCAAAGTTTCCTGACAAAGGAAACCTACTGGTGTAGTTTAGAGATACTGTAGCCAGTTTCATGGAACCATACTGAAAGGAGTACTCCCTACTTAAGTCTTACATTACCCGGTCTTCTGGGAGGTGTGGGCTGAACAGTGGATTGAGAACTGTTTGAATGGCAGATGCCAGAGGGTTGTAATCAGTGGCACAGGTTGTAGCTGGAGGCCTTTCACTAGTGGTGTTCCCCAAGGTTCAAGGTTTCCTGAATCACTAAATGTTTAGTTTGTTCATCAATGACTTGATGAAGGGGCAGATGCCTCCTCAGCAAGTTCACTGATGGCAGAAAGCTGGGAGCAGTGGCCGATACCCCAGAGGGCTGTGCAGCCCTTCAGAGGGACCTTGGCAGGTTGGAGAGATGGGCAGAGAGGAACCAGCTGAAATTCAACAAAGGCAAATGCAGGGTCCTGCACCTGGGGAGGAATAACCCCAGGCACCAGTACAGGCCGGGGCCAACCTGCTGGGAAGCAGCTCTGTGGAGAAGGACCTGGGGGGCCTGCTGGACACGAAGCTGTCCATGAGCCAGCAGTGCCCTTGTGGCCAAGAAGGCCAATGGTATCCTGGGGCAGAGTATTCCAGCAGTTGAGGAATGTGATCCTGCCCCTCTACGCAGCCCTTGGTGAGGCTATATCTGGAGTGTTGTGTCCAGTTCCGGGCTGCTCAGTACAAGAGAGACGTGGAGCTCCTGGAGTGAGCAAAGATGATTAAGGGACTGGACCATCTCTCTTACAAGGATAGGCTGAGAGAGCTGGGCCTGTTCAGCCTCAAGAAGAAATGTCTGGGAGGTAATCATCAATGTCTGCCAGTATCTAAAGGGATGATTCCAAGAGGATGCAGCCAGGTTCTGCTCGGTGGTGCCAAGCAATGGGACAGGAGGCAATGGGCAGAAACTGATGCACAGGAAGTTCCACCTGAATAGGAGGAAGAACTTCTTTACTGTGTGGGTGAACGAGCACAGGAATAGATTGTCCAGAGAGGCTGTGGAGTGTCCCTCACTGGAGATGTGCAAGAACTGTCAGTGCCATGTGCTCTAGGATGACACTTCCTGAGCAGGGGATTGGACCAGGTGACCTACTATGGTTACTAAATACATTCATTATCTAAAACCAGAGATAAGCAGCTGGTAAAAGGATATTTTACAAAGTCTACTATGGATCTCCAGGTTACAGAGATATTTAATATCACCAGGATGTATATTATACACATTTCTAAAAAAACCTTTTTAAAATTAGAATCTTTGTAAGCATGTTACTGATGTGTCATTGTTAAACAGCTCTGCAGGAGGTGATGATAAATGTCATTTCAGAATAAACATCAGTGATTGCTATCCTAATCATTAAGAAAGAGACAAATATTTATCTATAAAACTTTAATCACTGAAACTTGAACGCAGTATAACAATCTAAGTAAATGCCCGTCATAAATAAGTAATAAATAACATTATAATTTAAAGGACAATATTAAACAGA
The DNA here is from genome assembly GCA_013397865.1 of Struthidea cinerea. Classification (NCBI taxonomy): domain Eukaryota; kingdom Metazoa; phylum Chordata; class Aves; order Passeriformes; family Corcoracidae; genus Struthidea; species Struthidea cinerea. Next base: position 1,465,408 of record VZTI01003754.1, on the reverse strand, counting down.
ACCAATTAGCACAGAAATGTCTACCCTCTCATCTTAATATATAGTTCTTCATTATATGACATTTAAAGTTTCTGTAACTTGACTCTCAAGTATAATACGTCACGACCATTCTCATTAAAACCAGCTTCTCTTACAGCACTTACAATGTTGGACTCCTACGGATAACATAATGAGGGTAGAATGCATTTTGATTGAGTTACCACTAGGGAGAAATTTAATTTAATTAAACTGGTCTTCATTAAAGTATTACAGTGAAGTAAAGTAATTATAAAAACATGTACAGTATTAGAGAAATCCTGCTGTTTAAAAGAGAGAGAAGGTTCATTTTAGAATGATCATAATTTTAAAAAATCTTTGTTCCAGTAATTATCTCAACACTTCTAAAACATTCATACCTTTTAAAATCTGGTGATACATATATATCATTTAATAGCAAATGCTATTCCATCTACTTATAATTTCTGTCAAACTGACTCTGAAAACAAACATCTGGAGCACCATTCTGCTTTGTACAAATATCTACTAAAATGTCAACATAAAAATGTGGATGTTGAATATATTTAGATGTTTAAAAACAGATAAAAACACAAGGAAATCTCAGATTTTTGAAGATCAGTTGTTTTCGCTTTTAAAAATGTACTTGTTCTTATAGGACTTATTTTTTCTTAGGCTTGCGTTTGCCATAAGTACAATACCCCTGTGCAGTTGTCACCCAACTAATGCATGCTAAAAGTGCAAAGCCAGCACATACATGTCAAGAAGTCCTTAAAAAGGTCAGGGTAGTTTTCAGATAGAGTACAATGACATTACTACTCTTTTATTGTTTTTTCTTAGGTTTTTTTTTTTTTTTTTTTCTCAACCCCATTCACTATTGTTGCTTTCTTATTTCTGTGTGAATTTTCCCACTTGATTCATTTTACTTTGTTTTGGCATTGTGGCTGTCAGTTTTCTCGGGCAACAGCATAGGCTAGATTTTGGATGCTGCATCTGCTCCAAGAGATAACAATGACTTTCTGAATCAGTTGGTTTAAGTTCCTCGTCATTGTGAAGGCAAGATGAAGATTGTGAGTCATAGTTGTTTTGCCCACCAGCCCAGGAATCTCAGCTCTCATTGGCTTCAGCCTGGAGTCCAGGTACAGTAGGCACCAATTCCATCTTTGAATGGAAGCTGATGTTTTTTCTATTCAATTAATTTTTAATTGGAATGCTCCATATTAATTTATTGCATCCGCTTTCCAATGCAGCATGCTACATTTTATTCCAACCTGTTGTGTATAGATCTGGAGATTTCATTTTTCTTCTTTATCGGTTGTAACAGTTTCATCTTTTTGCACAGCTCAAATATAATCCAAACTTCACAAAATTAAAGGCAGAATTGGTACTGCTGATCCTTTTGCTAACTGCATCATGTCAATCCAATCTCTGTCGCATATTTGACCTTCCTCCTTAGTCTAATGGGATGGAGCCGGAGATTTTATTATAGTCTCATCAAGTAGCAATCATTCAAAATAACACATTTTGTCCTTTTGCCGTATTCATTACCTTGAAACCCATTCCTTGTATTTTATATTCTACATAACTCTCAAATTGCCTAAAGGATTTACTGCATTCCCTAAATAAGGTACATTAAAATATTTCCTGATTATGGATTTAGAGTCTGATCCTTCATTGTCTTGCACTCTCTGCAGTAATGCTACATGTCCTGTGTGATTTTATGAAGACAGGCTGGGTATCCAATGTTATCAAATCAGAATATGACCCTAAGATTTGGGTGGTGAGAATGTGCTATATATAGTTGCTAAACTCTGACAACAGGGAGGCCATTGCTGAGCTGATACCAGGCCTTCTCACAGTGACCACTGCTTCATTTTGGGAATTTCTTACGTGCGATTTGTGATTACATACTTGATAGTAAAGTAAACAATTCCAGGAATGTTCCTGGGCACTGGAACTTCATCACGTACACTGCTGAATTGTTATGATGGCCTTTGGAGTATTTTCTGGTTATGGCTTTTGGCTTGCACCCCTGCACTTGCTCCAGATGCTGTGCCATGGGCGTAAAGCTCTGACTGCTGGTCCTAGCCCAAGGGCTGGTGCTTGTTGTCACTCACGCAGGTCTGCCTGGTCAGTGGGACCCAGTCTGTTCCACTCCTGTTCTCCTCTGGAGATGGAGACAGGCCTCTGCTGGATGGATGGCTGGTGATGGGCCTGGGAGGAGCTCCTCCCACTTCTCATTATCTCCCTGGTCTCCTTTGTGGGTGTGCAGATGAGCTTTTACACATAACCTGTCGTTGCTGCCGCAGCCGCCCGGTGGCCTGGCAGGAGACAAGGCGGTGTCCTGGTCGGCGGCACAGGGCACACAGTCCTCGCGGCTGGTGGAAGCCCTTTGCCACAAGCGCACAATAGAGCAGGCGGCAGCTGGGATGTTGCCTAGCAACGGGACGGCGGTGAAGGAGGTAGAGGGACCTCTCTGGTGCCCACAA
>VZTI01003754.1:1386080-1462823 GCA_013397865.1 Struthidea cinerea | reverse complement strand
AGATAAACAGATGAACCAATAAGGACTAAAGAACAAAAGAAGGGTCTAGAAAGAGGGGAGGAGATGTGGCAGTGGCTACACCCAGAAGAGGATGGCGTTAGGTCTGATGGCCATCCTCTGAGCTGGCCTCAGACCTGCCCTAGGGGTTGGAGTCAGGTGCAGGGAAATCAATCCATTTAATGACATCCAGCCCCGAGGTGGGCTGGGCCACCGCAAGAATAACCTAATGATATTTTTAAATGGTAGAGAGCTTTTGTTGTGTAACTTGTTTTGAAGACATATATGTATGCAGCATATAAAAGGTTGAAGGGACACACAAATTAATATGATTTTTTGAATAGCCCATATGACAAAGTAGTTTGAATTTGACTTAAACATGTGATCTAATTTACTAGTTTTCTTTGTTTTATTGTACCAGTGGCTGATGGCATTGCTAGATTCAAGATATAATCATTGCAAGATGTGAACCTTTCTCCTGAATGTAGAAAATTACTTTCTCAGCCCACAGCTATAGTGTATGTTTTCACACAGGTTAAAAACTTCATGTCATGCCTCTGCCAGTGCCGGATTCACAGTGGTGATTTGGTTAGAGTCTGAAAATCCTGTATCTGAACTATGTACCCCATTGGCTTCTCTGTAATAATTATTTGCTTTTGTTTTGTTATTTGAACAATAGAAAAAAAAATTCATTATTGCATGTACAGAATTACACAAACAAGTATTTTTTCTCTCTGTCAAACCAAGACTGCAAATTTCATTTGAACTTTCAAAACCTTTCATCTCCTTATCCTTTAGTTTTCTTTTCTTTCCTATAAGACTTTCTGGTAGTTTTACTTCTAATGCATATTTCCAAATATCTCTGTTGGTCAGCATGAGTGGTACTTATGCTGGCAAAGCTTAATTATATAGTTACAGATAGTACATAATGTAGAAGTCAAGATTAAAGTCATTGCCTGTGAAAAACTAATAGAAACCTCTTTGAGATGCTATTTTAAGATCCTGCTGCGATCACACAGTGTATGAATTTTGTGGTTGAAAAAAACGTTAGCTCAAATGATGCAATGTTTTAATACAGACCAAAATAATGTGGGTGGTAATGTGGGTTACTCTGGAGAAAAGTACATATTACATTTTCTAGACTGAGACACCTGAGGATCCTTGGTTTAGTACATTCTTCATCATTCAGAGATTTCTGAGATGTTTCTGTCTTCAACTACAGGCATTCCTGAGAATTCCCACTCTCTTCACACAAAAAATCCCATGTTTTCTCAGTTTGCCCTGGTACTTACAACATGTGTTATCTGCATTCAAACTAAACTCTATAGGGAATGTACTGAAACACGAGCCGGAGAAGATACAGTGTTAGCTAGTTTCACTAATAGATAAAAAAATTGCTGCCATCAGAGAACTTCTGGTACTTTGAATGGCTTCATTTAATGAACATTCTCAGACGAGTGCATTGCAGTTCCAGTGGAAAAGTTCTGTGTGACTTGCTGCCACATGTGATTTGTTTTTTGGGTATTTTGTTGAAATCAAATAGGATTCTGCCTACAAATGTGCACGTTTGCTGAAAGTTTAGATCTCTTTTACTGTAAGCTTTAAAAATAATCAAATTCTAAAAAAGAAAATACAGCTAGACATATCTCAACTGAACTCTGATGCAAAAGTGAAGAAAAATATTTTAAATAAGTGATGCAATATTTTTTTGCCTGTGAGATGCACAAAGATATAAGATTAAAAATACTCACTATCTATATGGACTTACCTGGAATCCAACAGGTGCCTGATGTTCTGCAAAAGTTTCAGTAACTGTAGACTTATTACTACATTTTACATGTAATTTAAAGTTGCCATTTACCATGAAAAAAAACTTCTTTATGCTTTCATGTTCAGTTTTCACATAAAGAACCTTAAGACAGTTACCTTCCCTCAGGGTACAATAATAAACAATAGTAAAATGATCCCTTCAATTAGCTCAAATTACATGCCAGAAAAAAAATATGAGAAAGCTTTCAGAGCGTTACACTATCATTAGTACATCTTTATGGTTCTCAGCTGTTACTTACGCAGTATCCTGTCTGTTCTCCAGACAAAACAGAGCCATGTCTCTTCTTTCTTCCTATTTCCAGAGGAGTAAAGACCTCCCTGTGCTATACTGTTGTCTCTCATGCTAGCACATGTGGGAATTGCCTAATTCTTATTTATAAGACTTCTGACAATGCCTTTGAACAAATCAACCAAACTAAAGTACCAAAGCACAAAGTAAGAACCAAAGCAGTAGGCACTAATTGAGGTATTTCAATATTGCATGGATCTAGGATGTTAAGCTTATTCAAGGGAAGCAATTAGAAGTCTGAAATGAAGTCTGGTCTAGAGTTTTTTAAACTACTATTTCACCTGGTTTCAGGGTACTAACCCTTTGTCATTTTGTAAAAGACTCTTATATGACAACTTCCTGTTTTATGGTTGGGTATGGTTTTTATTTGGTTTGGTTTGATTTTTTTCAGAGTGACATCACATTTTTCTTTGGTTGCTTCAGCAACTGCTTGTTTTCTCTTTCTTGTTGATGCAATCTGCATTACGTGTTTCTCAGCTTGTTACTTCAATTAACTTCTCAATGGACCCCCTGGTAGTTTGCATTGTCTCCTGGTTCCTATTTCCCTGCTGCTTTTTATCATTTTGCTTGTATTTTGTGATCACTAACCAGCTGCTTAGGCAGTTGTTTGGAGCAGTAGTGATTCCCTGCTGATTTTATCACTTACTCTGTTCAGATCTTTTCTTAAACTTTTGTTTTGTTCTTTATCCAGTTTTGGTACTGGGTTTCTGTCTGTGGGACTCTATAAACCAAATCCAAAGTACACTTCCCAGAAAAGATCAATCTATTTAGAAGAAAATTACTTTTCTTTGAATTTAATACATTAAGTCTCCTTTAACATTCTAAGTAAGAAAAGAAAATTAGGGAGTATTTTCTTTCAGTATGGGACACATACTAAACAAAAGTCTGCACTGTTTCTTACCAAAACCTATAGAATCTGCACTGTACAAGTGAAATCTCACACAAAATAGTTTGAGAACCATGAACCTCAAGACTAAATCTCAAGATACTTTAAAGACTTCATCTGACAATGTGTTTGTAATGTGTTAGAAATGCATAATGCTACCATGTTTTTATTGTTGAGGTTGATAGGGACTTGCCAAGGTGAAATGCTTTTTTAACTGTATGAGTCTAGGTTGTCAGATCAGATATCAAATAAATGGCAGATGATGGTTTTAGAGTTCTATCCTGTGGATTAACTTTCTATCAATGCCAATACTCAGTTCCTTTGTTAAGTATTACCATAAGCTTCCAGAGCAGGAAGAAGTCCTTTGCTGTACTTCATTGTAAATATTGAGAGTGAGTGTGAAATCTCAGGTCAGTCAGGGATAAAAACACGTAATAATTTGCGTACTACCCATATTCTGCATGAGTTTGCAATGACAACAGTATGGATCTGAAAGTCTTCAGTGAATGTAAGTGGAAGGGATGAGGAAATACCTTTAGTAATTTCAGTCTCCTACCAGTTGAGGATGCTCATAACGTATGAGCTAGGCAGTTTGCAGAGTCCTCCAGTGTAGTTTTTATGTGGTAATCTGTCTGAAATTTCAACTGGATTTTATTGATTGTTTGTCAGTCAGTATTCACAAAAATGCCTCTGGATTCTATGATTATGATATGAGAGGGTGACAGTATTTTTTTACTGAAAAATAATAAAGGAACAACACTGTCACTGGGGAAGGATGCACCTATGGAATGAAGAAAGCTCAGACTGAGAATAAACAGCCAGTTTGGGTTCTGTCAATAGAACAACACATGAAGATGAGAAGCAATTTTTTATGTACATCAAAGTGACTCCAACAGTTTTAGCAAACAATAATCTCAATTACTCTCGGCATCTGTTTTCCAATCTGGAAAATAAAAATATCTCATCTTCTGTAAAATATCTAGGTATTAAAACTGTATCCCCAAGTTAGTGACAAGGAACTTATTCTGTATTTTTGAATTTAGTTTGTAATAATGGCATTTATAAGTACCCGTCAAAAAGAAGCTATTGCATACACAATACTTTTGTATGAAATTAGTATATGTTTGATAGATACAATTGCCCCTATTTTCAATATTATGAATGGTAACAGATACAATTCAAGTACATTTTATTCAAGACAGAATGCTGTTCATAGAATTGGATGGGATTTTATGTTTTTCTGTGAAACAAAAATATTTTAAAACCATCAAAAAGATAAAATTACATATTTTTTTATTTATTTTGTAGAAATCTTGAAAATATTGACCAAATGTGAAATCCAAGATTATGTTAGTTATGTGGCTATTTAATTATTATGTTCATATTAAGAAAAACTCAGTTGCCACATTAAACAGGATTCAATTATTTCCATGTGCAGTTGTGAAACTCAGTGCTCCAGTAGAAGTTCTTAGTCTAAGCTATCATTGCTGTTATTTGTTGGTTAAATGTAGAAAGTGAAGAATAGGGAAATTACTCAGAGTTTGCAGAAACATAAATTATCTTGTCTACACGTGTTGCTACAATATGATCAACATTAGTAACTCAGGTCTAGATACAGCCACAGTAGTAAAACCTCGAGGCTGAATATGTACTTCTCATATAATCTAGCAATAGATCAATGCAGCCAGTTTGCATCTAGCCCTAACAGATTGTATATGAGGCTGTGCTCAGCTAAACAGATTTACTGCCAGTTTAGTGCATTTCTGTGCAGATACTCATACATCAATAGTGGTCCCAGTCTAAAACAAGTAAATGTCAGTGTGTTTAAGGTATATTTTCTATCATCTACTGCTATCAACTATTCCTGTTGTTACTTGTTATACTTCATTTTGATTTAAGCTTGTTTGAGATTAGACTCTACACTGTGGTATGCATATCCACAATACTGAGGAGTCTCAGAATTCAGACCCACAAAATTACTCAGAGCTCAGCTCGATGAAATTTATTTTCCTGCCCACATCCTATTTTTACCAGTGAAAAATGCTCCTTTTATTCCTGTGACTGAAATTAATTCTCCATCATATGTTTCCTATTTGCATTTTTTCTCCTTGTTACTCTCTGAGCTTCTCCCCACATCCAAATTTTTATTGCATGTTAAAAGAGAATACATAGTGGTGAACACTTTGAAGAAGCAGAAGCCACAGTTAACGGGGACTCAAAGAGTCCTACAGTTATGCTACCTGCTTAGTTAGAGTAGGGTTTGAGATTTTGTTGGCTTTTTGTTCTTGAAGCTATGAAAATGGATATTAGAAGAGTAGCTTTAGTATGAGTATCAGCCTGCACTGAGTGCGTTAGCACAGCTACAGCGATAATTGTTCAGATTTTACTTTCACAGTAAATAGTGATAAATTTGGAGTGAATCCTCTAAAAGAAAATGAACTTAATATAGGTTTACACCATTGCTGAAGGTGAGGTTAGAATACTTATTATATTAGCTAATTAAGTCAGGCTGAACATAAAATAAGTAAGCATGTGGAAAGGGAGAAGTACAGATTTTCGCCATAAAGCTTAAATATATCAAAAGATGTGTCATAGGACTTATAAATTGCATTAATGTTATTGGTGCACTTTACATTGTAAATTTACTGTAAGAAGCATGCTTGCATTTCTGTAGGTTTTTCTTTAAAATTAGCCATGTAAGTATTCATAATAGCAATATTTGCATTAAAACATGCTGGTTGCATAGAACAAATTTCACTCATCATAAAGAGAAAATAAGTGTTAACAGAATTCTGATAACAGAACATCATATAGGATACAAATTGAACTTTAAATTGTACATCTCATTTTTTATGGCATGGATTGTAATGATTTGGGAGTAGAAAAGGATTTTAATAAATACCTGCTCCAGCATGGATTCTATAAACTTAAACATCAGTTGGACAATGCATATTTTCTAATTTGGAATTTTGTATATATTAGACTTAGACTGAACAAATGTTCATAAAGCAGTTTTTAATAGAAAAAAAGAAAAGAACACTTTCTTGTATTGAAATATAAGAAGGAGTTAAAAATAGTAATCACAACTAAACATCACTGTGTAGGTATGCCAATGTAACTTGAAAACAGTAGGTTCATGTGTTTAATGAATACAGTGGATTAATTTGGAAATGGTTATAATTGCAGAAATAAATTTCTGCTTAAATAAAAATAGGAAAGTTCTAATTGGTAAGTAATAGAGGTCATATTCAATCTTTAAATTTGCTGTGTTTGTATATGTGTTGCTGAACTGTTGCCAGGAATGCTAAGTTATATTTTAGTCATGATTCTTGTGTCTTGTCCTAGAAGATACAGTTTTGTCAAATAATAGCCACTTGTTCCAGAATTGCTGATTTTCCCTTATAGTTGCAAAATAAAAACCTAAGATTCTTACTCTGGTTTTCCAGACTAAGAATTTTGCTGTTTTTCCAACTTAAGTACAGTGTATGTTGCAGAAAGAAAAACAGAAGGTGAGGTGCAGGCAGGTGCCACTTCTCTCCAGGAAAACAGATCCAAGGCCTCTAGTATCAAGTAAAATCACAAAAATGAGAACTCTTTTTTTTTTTTCCCCCTTATTGAATAAATGTATATAGAAACTTGCAGAACAAAGGCATGATACTCAAATTGTTCTTTTGTTACAGTGAGAGCAGATGTTTGCATAACCCTAAAGAGAGACCAAACTTAGGCACTTAAGAATGCTTTTGTCTGTGGAATAGAACATGCAGAGAAGTTTCTGGTTCTCTCCTCCTTGAGCTTCTACTTCTGTCAAGATATTTTCCTACATACTCTGAGATAAACCTCATCATTTAACCAGATCTTTAGAAACTTGTCTAGTTCAACAGGTAGGGTTTTCCCTTTTCTTTTAAATTGAAAAGTATTTTCTTAAGCACCATCTGCTTTCTCAGATAGTCTCATTACTGTAGAAGACTCCTCACTGGAAATGGTACAAATGCCTCATCAGGACCAAGCTGAGTTGAAGCTCTTCTTAAAAAGCAACAGCCATTTGAAAGCATCTGTTTTTTGTGGAGCGATATAGCTCTGGCTCAAATATTGTAACTGGCAAAGAGGATATGAGAAAATAAGTACTAAATTATGTACTTTTGGAGTTTTGCCCAGTGCTTTGGCAAATGCTGTAGGAATATCTTTGAATTTATCTGAACAAAGCTGAGATAACGTATTTAATCTTCATAAATGGTCATGATCAAGGTTCTGTGGAAGTGCATTGGTCTTTTAGGTATATGGCTGCCCAGTAAATAGTAATGCAACACGCAGTTAAATGATTTCAACAGAATGTATTTTCCTTATCACTTTTGTATCTAGAAATTAAATAATCCCAGAACACTTCATTATTTTTCTTCACAGACATAGGTAAAGTATAAGCTTTAGATAATTTTCCTTTTTTTAAAATTTCATTCAAGTCTCTCTGTCCAGAGATGCTTCTCATTTGTATAGCATGTAGATAGACAGAAATAATCTTATTACCCTAAACCTTTAATAATGTATGGAATATAACTGATATTCAGTTTTGATGGTAGAAATTGCTATGGAAGATCTAACAGAAGATTCCAGCTTTTATTACAGACAATTTTACAGTATAGGCAAATCCTCCACTACTAGTTGCCTTTTTATTATATAGTTAACACCATGTTAATTCTTTCACAGTTTCGTGAATAAATTGTAATCCTACTTACTAGTTGAATATATCCTTTAAAACTCCTGTCAGGTTATTAGTCTGATGAAAAAATCTTAAGTCATCTTTATTTAAACAACACAGTAGTAATAAGGTTTATTACTGTTTATCACAAATAAATATTATATTTATGATTAGATAACCTTACAATCATTGCAAATTGTATAAATACCTCACAGCAACCCACTGATGTTATTACAAATCCATTTGACTTGTAGGTCTTTCCTGTGGTTCCAAATACAGATCCGGTGTATATTTTATTCAGATATTTGGAGAAGAATTAATGAATGAGAATGAGACCTTACTGACCTACTATGTGCAGTTGTAGGTTATGAACTTTTATGAATAAAAAATATGAGTAGGAAATTGAATCAGTGTGGGTTTGTGAGGGAGTGGACCAGGTATGATGGAACAAAGGTAGGTGTTGGATGGGAAAAGAGGAGTGCCCGAAGAAGTTCATGTACCTCACCTCGCAACCACAGTTTTCAGTGTAAACAGCTTGCTCTCCCTTAAGCCTCCCTCACTGTTCTGGAGTCCTTCCTCCACTTCCTTAATTCCCTTTCTTCCCTTTCTACATCTCTTGACTTCATTTGTCCTCAGCAGCCCTTCTGAGGCTGCTGTCAATCCAGGTTTCCCAAGATCTGCCCACATTACTTCTATAAGGTGTTTTCCTCCTTTTGTTTCTATTAGATATCCTTGCTTATCCTTTACAGTGATTTTTAACTGCAAGGGGTATGACCATGGAGATCAACTCTGAGGCATTTCTGGATCTGGCTGTCTTCTAAGTCTCATAAAAAGAAAGCTTCTTAAATCTCTGATCGAATTTTCCCTTGTGACTCGCAGAGTAATACTTCTATGCTGTTGTCCTGTTGTTTCTCTTAAACTGTCAGCTTGTATCCATGGGGTCATGTGGTCGATTATGTGATTAGGCAGAAAATTAAGTTTAAACAACAACAAAGAAATCTTCTTGGGTGAATCAGCCTCTCAGACACAGGCATGCAAGTGCTTACCATGGGAGCAGCTAGAAATTTACAATGAAGGAAACAAGAAAGATTGTTTTATACTCAGTGTATTCATGATTTTAAGAAAATGAATTTGATTTGTTTAGGCCCAACAGTTTATTTTAGCCTTGATATTTCCCTGTGAGAAATTATGCTTAATAAAATGACGAATCTGCAATTCCCACAGGCTTCAAGCACAAGGATTTAGTAAATAAATTAAGCCTTCCTGTCATCTCTAAAAGAGCACACACAGGAGTGTAACATATTTAACATAGAGGAGTGGTTTTTTTCTGTTTTTACTAAATTGTCTTTGATCAAGAAAGCTTGACAAGAGAACAGTTGTACTACTACAAGTGACATTTTTCCTAACTTAAATTTTAAAGTTGTTGAAAGTAACCTATTTTTGTTGCCTGTTAAGAAATTCAGCCAGGTTCAGAAAAAAAATCTCTGTTGAGAATATGTTATCTAGAGTCCAAGAGAATGCTTAAACCAATTTTAAAGAAATAAAAATTGCAGAATAGGTACATTTGTGCTGCAGTGTAATCCATGGAAAATCAGCAGAAACGCTTGTGAGACTAATGTGTTAATGTCATACCTTGAGAAATAAAACTTCATGTCAACATGAAAGACTAAAAATAATGATCTAAGCAATACATAATTGGTATTGTAGTGCTACTAGCAATTGAAAATGATGAAGGAAAACAGGCTTCTGACTAACTTGGCTACAGTATTGCATTAATTACATTTCTTTCGTATTTAACAAAAGAATACTATATAGCTCAATGTGATCACAGGACTCAAAATAATCTAAGCAGTTGTATTCTCTCTGTATGTATTGGATTTGCATGACAAGGTTTTGGTAGTGCAGGGCAGGGAGGCTTCAGGGGTGGCTTCTGTGAGAAGCTGCCGGGAGCATCCCCAACGTTCAATGGAGCCAGTGCCAGCCGGCTCCAAGAGGGACCCGCGGCTGGCCAAGGCTGGCCCAGCAGCAACAGTAGCAATGCCTCAAGGATAAAAGGGAAAAAGTTATTGCTCAGGAGCAAATTGCAGTCAGTGGAGAGAGGGAGAATACGCGAGAGCAGCAGCTCTGCAGACATTGAGGGCAGTGCAGCAGGAGTGGGAGGAGGCGCTTCAGGTGCCAGGGCAGGGATTCCCCTGCAGCCCATGGTGAGGACCATGGTGCGGCAGCTGTGCCCCTGCAGCCCGGAGAGGTCAGTGGTGCTGCAGAGATCCACCTGTGGTAGATCCACCCTGAGGACCCCACACCCAAGGAGGCTGTGATCCTGCGGGAAGGCCGTGCTGGAGCAGGGTCCTGGCAGGACCTTGGGACCTGTGGAGAGAGCAGCCCACGCTGGAGCGGGTTTGCTGGGAGGACCTGTGACCCTGCAGGGGGCCTACACTGGAGCAGTTAATGAAGAACTGTCCCATGGGAAGGATTCAGGTCTAAGAACTTAATGGAGAACTGTCTCCCATGGGAGGGATACTACTCTGCTGCAGGGGAAGAGTTTGGGGAGTCCTCCTCCTGAGGAGGAAGGAGCAGCAGAGCCAGCTTGTGATGAACTGACCACAGCCCCAGTTCCTGTGTCCCTGCACAACTGGCAGGGAGGTGTTGGAGAAAACTGAGAGTCAAAGAACCCAAGGAGAAGGGAGGGGTGGAGAGAAAGTGTGTAAGATTTAGTTTTATTTCTTATTATCCTACTCTGATTTGATTGGTAATAAATTAATTTCCCCAAGTCAAGTCTGTTAAGCCCATTTTGGTAATTGCTGATGTCCTTATCTCACTCCATGAGCCTTTCGTTCTGTTCTCTCTTCCCTGTCCATCTGAGGAGGGGAGTGATAGAGCAGCTTTGGTGGGCACCTGGTGTCCCATCAGGGGCAACCCACCACAGTGTAATTATACTGTTTAAACAGGGGTTGAGAGCTATACTGAAAACAAAGGCAGGAAACAAATATATATGTTGAAGAAACACATTTTTTGCTGCTGCAATTCATATTAAGATCATTAACCTACCTGCTTTTTAAAGTAGCTGAAATATCTTTATGTTACTGGAATTAAAATGATGTCATTTATAGATTGAATGTACCTTTGTACTTTGAGTCTATCAGCAGCAATGCAGATTTGAGTTGAAAATTGCTTTTTCCAGTTTGAAATTTTGCCCATGAATTCACTTTCTGCTTTTATTTCTGATCTTACACTTAACCTTTGAAACTATTCAATCCACTCCTGAAATCTATGCTCTTATTTTCTGAATCCAGAAGGTTTTTTTCTGAAATTACACTTAAGTCTTTGAAGAATAATAGTTTTATACCTTCAGCTGCGATTCATCTTACGCATTTTTGTCTTCCAATTCCTTTCTGAGAAAACCACATCCAGTGTTAGTTAGATCTTACTAACAGTAAAAATGTATTTGCTTTTGTATTTTTGTATAGAATACAGTGGGACATTGGTATAATTTTCTTGTAGTTCAGAAGAGAGATGCAGAAACCTCTGCTATTTGCCTGAACAGTAGAGTGAGGGGCAGACTCCCTTCTTTGCACAGGAACCATGGCAACTGCATTATCCCACTGATAGCCCTCCTGTAATGGGTAACTGAAGATTTTATGAAACTGGAAAGGGCTGGTATAAAACTCAAGAGACATCAACTGAAGTGTTCAAGAAAGATTTCAAATCATCACTGGAATAATGTGATGCATTTTAGAGCATGAAACAATTATTTCTTAACAAGAGCATTGGAAAAGGATATAAGATATAAGGTAGGATATAAGAAACTGATACCTGTGTTTAGATGATCTATATCCATAAATGTTGTTTGTCTGTCTCAATTGTGTGTAAGCTACTTCAGTATCTCTGATAATGAAACTTCAAATACATTCAACACATCAGGATGTTTCCTGTCCTACTCATTGCACTCTATTACAGACGTTATCAGACACTTTAACAGATCCATTAGTTTTGAATTTAAACAAGAATCATCAGTTTTCAAAGAGTCATAGAATATCCTTATTTGGAAGGAACCCAGCAGGGTGATTGAAGTGCAATTCCTGGCCTTGCACCGGACAGGCACAAGACTCACACCATGTGCCTGAAAACATTGTCCAAATACTTCTTGAACTCTGTCAGGCTTGGTGCTGTCACCACCCCACTGGGGAGCCTGTTCCAGTGCTCAGCCTCTGGGTGAAGAAACTTTTCTTAACATCCAACTTAAACCACCCCTGCCACAGCTTCAAGTCACTCCCTTGGGTCCTGTCACTGGTCACCACAGAGAAGAGATCAGTGCCTGCCTCTCCATTTACTCTCATGAGAAAGTTGTAGATTCTATTTGGGTTTCCCCTCAATCTCCTCTTCTCCAGATTGAACAAGCCAAGTGCCCTCAGTTGCTCCTCACATGGCTTCCCCTCTAGACCCTTCACCATCTTCATAGTCCTCCTTTGGAGGCTCTCGATAATAACTTAATATCCTTCTTATATTGTGGCACCCAAAACTGCCCACAGTACTTGAGCAGAGTGGGACAATTTCCTTCAGCTGGCTGGCAATGCTGTGCCTGATGCCCCCTACAAGATGGTTGGCCCTTCTGGCTGCCAGGGCACTGCTGACTCAGATTCAACTTGCTGTCAACCAGAACCCCCAGGTCCCTTTCCACGGTGCTTCTCTCCAGCATCTCATTCCCTAGTTTGTGTGTACATCCGTTCCCCAGTTAGTGTGTACACCCTTACCCAGAGGCTCTCAACTGTGCCTATGCCAACTGTAACCTCCATAAATTCCAGCCCTTCTATTACATGCAGCACCACCCCGTCTCACCTCCTCTGCTTATTCCTCCTGAAGGGCCTATAAGCATCCAACATGGAAATTGTGTCAAAGGACTCATCCCACCAGGTTTCACTTATGCCAGTGAGTGGGCTCTGGGGCTGGGCCAAAGTTTCAAGCTTCTCTTGTTCCTTGTGCTGTTTGCCTTAATATAGAAACACCTCAGTTGAGATTCTTGCTAGCCAACACCTCCTGGAACAGACTGAAGGATCTCAGTAAAGCTCAGTTCTTCAAGTTTAGGTGTGGTCTCCTATTGCTTATCACTGGCAAGCCTGGTTTTGTCCCTCTGTGCCTTTCAATCTAGTTTAAAGCTCTCTCAATGAGCCCTGCTAATTCCTGAGCTAAAATCCTTTTTCCATTTTAAGACAGGTGGACTCTGTTGCCAGCAGGCTTGGTGTCGTATAAACTGACCCGTTACCAAAAACACAAAATTCTTCTGGCAATGCCAGTGTTGAAGCCAGATGTTCATCTGCGTGATCTTCCTGTTTCTTGCCATATCATTCCTTGCAACTGGCAGGACAGAAGAGAAAACAGCTTGTACTTCACATCCCTCGCCCAGTTGTCCCAAGGCCCTGAGGTCTCTTGGTTGTTTGCAGCCTTCTTGTTGGGATGTCTTTGCTGTCCACCTGCAAAACCAGTAGAGGGTGATAATCAGTGGGCTGTACCAGGCTGGGAAGTTTCTTTGTGATGTCCCTTACCTGGGCTCCAGGGAGCTAACACACCTCCTATGTGCTGGGTTCAGTGCATGTCCGACCTCTCAAAAGGGAATTGCCAATAACTACTACCCTTCTTTTTTCATTAATTGCGAAGATTGTGATGACTGGTTCCACCAGGCAATCTCTTCCTCAATCTCCGGTACTTCTTAGTCTTTCACTTCATCTCTCAGCTCCACCACTAGGATTATCAGCAGTTGTTGTCACTGCTGCCCTCTGGGAGCAGCACCAGGTTCTGGCACTCCCTAGAGCCTGAGACCTGGACCACTGCATGATTTTGCAGGTGCTCCATCTGGGTCACCAGATCCTTTCTGGTGTGTGCAGAGAAGGGAACTTTTGTCCAAGTGGACAGCCTACCTGAGCTGTCTTGGTGAGGGCAGTGACCACCAGCTGACCCTCCCTGCCCTTCCTGCTCAGCCTGCAGCACAAACTGCCCCACCCCACTCGCGGTCACTCACACTCATTGGAAGTAGTTCTTGTATGGATGTTGGTGGGCTCAGCCCCTTCTGGCACCACCCTCACTGGGTCAGAGCTGCCTCTCGAGTCGGGGCTCCACTGCCTCATGCTCAGGATGGGGGACTGGGGAATCTTTTTCTGCTCTAGTATCAAGGTCTTGCTGGCTGAGAAAGCTTGCCTCTTCCTCAGCAGGATCCTTGGCTCCAGAACACTTCTGTCGGTGCACTTTCCCTTTGAGTGTTCACCGATATTTTTTATCAGAATATCAAACTATTATCAGGACTGATAATTGTGTCTTGCCAATATCTATCTTGTCACCTATTAATACTCCTATGAAATCATGTCTGAGATTCCTTAATTTCTCCTGTTAATGTTTTGGGGTGCTTTTTCCCCCTGTGTGAGTAGCTCAGTAAATTATCTTACTATCTTGTGGAAAAAAGTACAGTCCATTTTTTTATGTCTTTGCCTCTGAAATTGTTTGTGTACAGTAGACATATACTTTAATAATTGTATGGTCTATCTATGATACTAGGCACACTGGAAAACCAGATGCAAATACTAAAGGGCTCACTTTCAGAAACACCTGAATGTTTCAAGTTTACATAGCATCTGTTCCTTGGGTGAGAAAATATGGACATACAGGTGCTTTCATTTATTGCAGTTTAAATGACTTATGTGCACTGAGGGCTTTGTTTATTCACTTTGATTTTGTGGTTTATATTTTCTTAAGCTTATACTTTCTTTACAGTAATTACTCCTCCCTATGCTGTAAATATTTAACAAAATACAAAATTAACATTACAAGTTGTGAGAACAACAAAAATGGATCATGCCAAATTCTTCCATTATTAAATGCCTTTTTAAAGTCCTTGCTGAGAAGCAGAGTTATGCATCATTTCCAGGCCATTGACTCAAATATACAGTTGACAATTGTCAAAACCAAAATAAATGCAGTTTCATTTTCAGTAATAATCTTGCATTCAAAAAAGGTACATATTCTAACAAAAACAATACAGGAAAGTAAATGTTCTTACGGAGTCTGACACCTTCCCTTTACTAAGTCTATTGGATTCTGCTTTTCTAAATATTGTGTACAAATTGACACCGTAAACATGTTAGTCAAAAATATAAACTGGCTGCTTATTTTTCTCCACAGTTAATTCAGACATAATAGTAAATCAAGGAAGTCTGAAGTCAAAATACAAAAAATCACTTCATTAGCTCTTGGCAAAGATAAGTGTTAGTTTTCACTAATACCCTCAGTGAGACTGTTTTTACACAAAACCAAAATAAAATTCTTTTATTTTAAGGATGCTGTAAACATTGATTATTGGTGCAAATACACCACAAACATGGAAAAGAAGGTACGCAAACGTGCACTTTTATAGACTTTTTTTTCCTGTTTTTAAATTATTGTTTTGTTAGAATAAAAATTAGATTTGTAGCTCTTTCCCCAGATAGAGATCAGGCATAGAGTTCCAGGGAAAAATAAAAGGGGTTTTATGATCTTCTACACCTTATACTTTTAAAGAAAAAGTGCTATAAAATTTATGGCTGTAATATATAAAGCTAAAATTTGTAGAGAAAATTTACATGGTATCTCTATCCTTTCATCCATCCATTGTTTATTATTTTTATCCTTTCATCCTTTAACTCAACTAGAACTGCACATCTTCCTGTAAGTTACCACTTCACTGATTAAAATACTGCCTTTTGTTCATATAGTTTGTAATACTGCTTCTGGAAATGGGAGGTCTCTTGCTATTATTAATGGCTTGGGTTTACACAGCTGTGTAAATTTCAGATTCTTCCTGATAAGGTGTAGACTCTTCTTTTAATTGTTTCATGGCTATTACATTCTTGAGAAATACAACTTGTACGAAGTTAACCTACTGCACTGTTTTGCTCAACATTTTCATTCTGCAGTGCACAAAACATGTTTTCAAGAAAATTACGGGGCACAAATTGCAAGTGAGCATTGAATTGCTAATTCAGAAATTCTTCCAAAGTTCAATGCAGTAGTTGTACCAAGAGTCTTTTTATGGATCTGGTCTTACTTGTGCTGAGAAATTTCACAGGAATTCCTGCAGTTAAGACCTTTGCATTTCAGACCCTTGCTGGAATCTTTTTTGCTTTATTTTCTTGATTGACACTTGTACTTACTGCTCTTTAACACCAGCATTATCCTGGTGGGTACATATGTATTCACACAGTAAAGACACTAAATTCATTTCCTTATATGAAATTTCACTAAAGCAATGGTTGTTACCCTGTCAAAATCCCATGTTTATTGTGAATTTTCTGAACTTCAATAACATGAATAAACCTGATGGCATTTTTATTTGTTATGAGTTCTAAAGATTGAATGAGAGAAATCAATTTAGCAAGACCTTTCAAATGTTTAATCTATATTTATTCTTCCTGAACACTCTGTAGAGTTTTTTTTAAACATAGTTCTGAGTTTTCTGTGAAGAGTTTGAAATACGTATGCAGAAAGATGTTTGGTACCTAATGTTTTCCTAACAACTATTTAGGGATTCAAATAGCTGTATTTCAGTCTACACTCAGTTTTGTGGGTAGACACAAGGGAAGCTATCTTTGTACATTTATCATATTGCCTTCAAACCCAAACTTCTCTTTTGAGTAATTCCCACAGAACAACTTTTGCTTTATTTTTAGCAAAGATTCAATATGAGTCAGCAGGAAAGTGATGACAGAAGTCTCATTTTCTGCAAGTATAGCCTGCACTTGGCAGCATACTGAAAGGTGAAGGAATTTGATTCTTCATAAATGTCCATCTATTCCTTCAAAACTACCAGAACCAATAGCAAATTATTACAGGCATGTGTGAATGGCCAACAAGTTTGATTGAAGTGGGAAATAGAGCTATTCTTGCCCAAAACAGCATCCTCCTAATTTATGTAAAAATGAGATTAATAGACACAGAAAGCATTTAAAAAGTGCATTAGACTGATACTGTATGCATCAGCAACAACATTGTTGCTTAGATCACCCTGCTGAAATGGCAATTAAGATTTTTCTTCTTACGTACCTGATATCTGAATGTCTTAGGACAGCTGAAGATGTAAATTAGGGACACAGCCATGTATGAATTGCAGATATCCATGATGCTTTTGCCCAAAGACGGAATCACATAACAGGAAACAGGTTGGATTTTCTTTTTTTTCGTGGCTAGCCTGCGAGGCAGCTATCATGCTATGAAACTAAAAAGGAATAAGAAAGCTATCACTTGGAAGGCAAGTTTCTTTTGAATGTGAGAGTGTTTCTGTGAATGATAATTGCAACTGTGGCCTTAAATCAGTAAAGCGCTTAGAACAGCTAAACTCAAAACTTATGTTTACAGTGAAGTATTTGTTGAGTTGGGGCTTCAGCAGGTGGCACTATTCAGTCAGGATAGTTCAGTGGGAAATGACATCGTTTTGAACCTTGTTTTCATTCAGTGAAAATATGTAAAGTTCAATGCAGATTCTCAGCTGGTGAAGCTGGCAGAGCACCATTAACTAGGGCAATGACACAAACTGTCAAAGGGTGTGCTTGGTATTTGATTTTGGAAACTGGCTGGATTTCATACTAAAATCACAGTTCTGAATTTGGAAATCTCATATTGAAACAACCTTCCCTGTCAGTTTTAAGGAAAAAATTCACACATTTTAAAAAGACAGAGAAAATCCTCTTCATAAACTATCTAATATTTAAGAGTACGTCAATAGAAGAAATATTTTAATCACCATGGAATTTTCTGTTTAAAGTATCATTAATCCTAAATAGTTGGGTTTGTGTCCTGGAATTAATGTTATAGCTACTACATTTGTTTTCAAAGCCCATGCATTTGTAATAGTTATGTATTTTTATATGTGTTCATACTATATTAATGTCTCTCTATCCTTTTATAAATATCTGTATACTGTAATTTTGAAGTCACTCTTTATATACAATGTGCCCTCACTTGTAAAAAATAAATGAAATTTTAAAAATTCACCTGGACATAACAAAGAAGTGTGAAAATATAATTTAAAAAAATAGCATTTGCTTCATTAAAAAGGACTAGGGTTGGTTTTTATAATTATTATTATTATTATTTTATATAAAGATCTGGGTTTTAGGTGTGCTACCGCACTACTTGCACTTGTGCATCTTTTAATAATAATAATCTCTGCATATATTTAGTAACTCATCTGAAGAAGCAGCTTACAATATATTTCTTCAATTGACCTAACACAACATGGACCAAAATAGGGGCATTTAGTATATTGACCTAATATTGAAATTTTTCAATAGTGCTTTCTAAGTTAGTAATTGCAATTTCTTTGCAAAGTATATGGAATCGTATTGATTCAGGGCCCATCACTTGTGTCTAGTCTGGCATCTGAGCCTGCTGATACCACTGACATCTGCAGCAGGTAAAGAGCATTAGAGAATATGTGGTTTCCTTCTGGTTTCTCACTTCTTGATTTCTTGATCGGTAGATTAGTTATGTGTATTTCTGTACTTGGGACACAGAAGACTGTTTCAGTTGCAAAGCAGTCATTAAAAATGTGCCCATTTATTAAGATTGTTAGACTGTCGTGATACTAAATAGAAAAGTTTTTGTTTAAGAAACACCATGGAGAATGACTCTGGAATTGTATTTAATGCTTGAAATGCAGCATTATAACATAAAAAGACAATAGCAAAATCATATGCTAAGGATTTTATGCATATTCAGTTCAGCTATTCAGTTCATTATTTGATATGAAATATGCAGTTATCACTGTCTAAAAAAGCTTTTCATCTTTTTATTCATTAGTACAATTAGATTAATGTCATCATTCTTACATGAATTTGTGTTTTAATTGTATACACTTTATAATATTATGATTGGGTGGTCACCATTTCCTTGGCAACAGACTCTGCCTACTTATAGGCAGGTAAAAGATTTCTACATATGCCATATTTTGTATAGCAGCAGTGAAATAATTTTAAAGAAATTATCTTTTTGGATTTGTGCCAGTGAATAAAAGAGAAAATAGATTTGTGAATCTAGAAACTAGAATATTGTAGAAGAGGATTTTAAAGAAGTTGAAGGAAAAAAGTTGAATAATTACTACAGCACCTTTAAGAAGCATGCATTGTCACTCTTGTTTTTCAGTCTGTTATCAGATATCATCTGGTCAGGTTTCACTAGGTTTTCTCTGATACTTGATAAGAAGTCTTTGAATGTTTTTGAAAAAATTCTCAGAAGAGTTTGTAATGTAATCTGACCTGTATTGATCTGAGCAAATTCTTTTTTGTTGCTCTTTTCATCTTCCTGAATTTCACTTACTATAGTCAGATCAATAGTGAAATAAATTAGTAAATTAGAATATATTTTAGAAACTAGGATGGTATTATAGCTACAGTTCAAAATATGACAAAGTTCTGCCTCTGAAATTAAAATCTAAATGACAGAAGTTTATAAATAGATTTGTGTGTCTGTTGAAGTGTCTGTTGATGTCTTAAAAGTAAGTTTTGGATATTTTTCAGCACAGTTGGATTTTCAGACCAAAGTTGTCTTGTCATGAGTGAGTAGAAAGGTTCATTCATAAAATTATTTCAATTTATATATTTATATTCAGTATTTTATGTCAACTTGGTTCACAACCTTATGTGAACAGAGATACTTCATACTGAAATGTATACAGAAAGAAATCATGCTATTTACAGAGTCAAGGAATCATTAATAGCTGAATACAGTAAATGGCACCTAGACTTCCATACTTACACTTCCAGAAAGATGATGATTATCCGTAGGTGCAGACCTCCTTCTAAATACCTAAGGAAGAAATAAAGTTTGAGGAGACAACATGAATCTAACTTCCTCACGGTTGAAGCAAAAATAAATATATGAAAGAGTTGACTACTTAGCTAATCTCTTCAAAGAAGTGCAACCAGAAACAGGAAACAAACTGGAAAACAGTTTCTTTGAGAGTGGGAGTCAGGAATGCTGCAGGTTGCCAAATACTGGAGGAAGAGGTACCTGATGTTGTAAAAGTGTGATTTTTCATCACTCTATGTAATAATTTGCTGTGAAACAAACACCTGAATTTGCTTTTTGCTTTTTTTTGGCTTATGTTAAAAACGATGCCAAGATAAATGGCCATTATTTCCCAAAGATCAAAGATTAGGAGTGAAATTGTCTGGAAAGTGCCATGGGAGCACATATGAAACGAAGATCCTGCGGAAAGGCTTACACTTCTTGCAATACTGAAGTTTTCTCTAATACATGGAGGATTTCTGCATCTTACTGCCATTTTGGTTTTTGGGCTTTCTTTTATTATGGCAGCCTAACTGTTGTGAGAGTTACCATCACCCCGGGCTTTCTGCTTACATAAAATCTCCATGGCAGCAGTGTTCCATCATAGGGAAAGGGATTGCAGAAAATTCCCTCTAGTCTGAAACAGAAGGTGCCCTTCTGCTGGACTGCAAGTCTCATCTTCCCAAGCTCTGTTTCCTAAAAATTATGTGGACTTTTTCTCATTAAATATTT
The DNA here is from genome assembly GCA_013397865.1 of Struthidea cinerea. Lineage (NCBI taxonomy): Eukaryota > Metazoa > Chordata > Aves > Passeriformes > Corcoracidae > Struthidea > Struthidea cinerea. The sequence goes on along the minus strand of VZTI01003754.1, from coordinate 1,442,591 downwards.
TTTTATCATGAAAAACATTGGTATTTCGTGCTACTGTTGCTGCATGTGTCAGTCATACATTTTACTATAATTAATTAGAGATACTGTAATAGGTCTTACAGTTATTTCTGGCTAGCCATCCTGACACCAAAGATTGCTGTTATATTACAGTTCTTACTGGCCTGATATTATAACATGTAACTCTTGAGTATCTCATTGGAGTACAAATAGAGTCATTTAAGTGAAAAATAAAAAAATAAATAGTTAAAATGACCAGTGTAGACTATAACTGCATTCTTTCCTTTTCTTTGTTCTTTTTCTCTTGCTTTCATATCAGTTGTAAGAGACAGGTAAACATCAGGTTTATGTGAAGTGACAACAGAAAAAACAGATTAGGGTTTGATATTGGATGATAAGAAATTCGAAGCTTTTCTTTTGTCAATAGCATGCCAAGAACAAGTCATAGTTCCATGTGTAAAAGCATGACAAGAACAGGTCATAGTTTCCATGACTTTCAATTTAATTCAGACTAACATTATAGCTAGAATGTCTGCCTACCTCTTAGAAGTGCTTTAAAGCCAAATTAAAAAAAAGAAAACGATAAAATATTCTGATATATTTATATAAAGTGTATCAAGGTATCTTTTAAATTTTTTTTGTTGAGAAATGATAAATTAAACTACTTTAATATGAATTCTATTTTAAGTAAGACTACATAATTAATTTTGGCTGAGGAAGAACATAATACTCTAGATGCAAAACATTTAGGTATCCATTTAGTGCAATAAGAATTTCTATTATCCTGTCACTCACAGAATTTAAATCAGGATCATGACCTTAGAACTCATTAACTGCTATAAATAAACATGTTATCATCACATACTTTTCTTTTGAGGATGAGATTATTTTCACCTACCTAAGGACAGAGATCTAAAGTCAGTAGCCACATTTCTCTCCTCCTAATGTAAATTACTTCTATAAAGTCATCTACTATCCAATCTCAATGACTGTTGCTAGACATTTTAATAGCACTGAAACTTTTGTGAAAATGAACATTTTTTCCTCCCAATAAAAAAAGTTGCCTTTGTTTTAGATTTTTACTGTTCTGACTTCTACCTGTATTTTGTAAATGTAGACAAGTTACCTAAAAAGCCCTACTACTGCAGTTAACTTTAAGTGATATGAATCACAACACTGTTTTCTTTACTCATATTTAATAGATCAATGTATTTACTATTTTCATGCAAATATTTAGAAAAACTCAACAGGCACTCATGTACCCTAAGTTTTAGAAAAGAGTTCCCACTCTCTATAGTTTTCCCTTTTTCTAAGTCTTCAAAAGAGTAATATTTCAACCATGCTTTCCCCATTAGCTGCCTTCATCCTAGGTGCTGGAAAAAGCAAAATATTTTCCTCTGAACTATCAGTGTCCTTTCCATTTTTTGATATTCCTCTTCTAAATGATGTTCTTTGGAAGGACTTTTGGAGCAAATAGGTTTTCTATCCTCTGTAAGAAATCCACTAAACCTCCTATACTGATAAAATTTTATGAGATTTCTCTTGACCTCATGATGGTTCTTCAGTTTTGAAGTGTGACATTCGCAATTGATCTTCTATTCATTACCATTTCACCTGTATGTGGAATAGAGTTGAAGTAAGGGTAATTGAGGAATCAAAGTGGGAGCACACAGGCAGGAGAGTATTTTATTTCAGCCATTCTCCAGTGTTTTGCTGCCCCTCTAACCTTCCCCAAACCAACCCTCTCTTCCCTCTCAGTCTTTCCAATTTCTCCGGTCCTCCTTTTAAAATACTTTCCTGCTTAAAATGCTAATCTTATCAACATTTTTCACATGGAAAGTTACATATTTAAGTTTTTCTACAGGATGCTATCTGTGCATCTTTACTAGGCTGACTTTATGTAAACCCTGTTTTGCAAGCCAGCTTGCCCTATAGTCTTAGTAACAAGTATTTGGAAGTAGAAATAACCCACAGTCCAATACACAAAGGATGTGTGGCTCATTTCTTGAGTCAGTTTCATACATATTTTTTGATAAATGCTCTGAAAAATACTCCATGTCTTATCCTGCAAAATCAGTCCTCAACCTAGACAGTGCAAAAAATCATGGCCACTAAAAAAAAATTAAAAATAGGAATATATGGGATTATGCATTTTTTGTGCTGTAAAAAACAAAGCTTTTTTTGCAATAATTCATGTTATATCAAAGTACTGAAGGATTATTATAATTTTAAAATATATAGTATTTAAAGAAGCATCATAATTTAAACTGGAGGGAGACATTGTTTTGCTGCAAAAATCACTTCTGGGATAAACTTATATTGTAAATCTTATATCTTTTGTTAAAAAAAAAAAAAAAATTAGCTGACTTTAGTAACTGATATTCCCAGTAGCTCGTCAGTTAAATTTTATTCATGACTGCCCCACATATTGATCAAATTTAGCTTAGCTGAGACATTAAACCAATGTCATATCCCTATATTTTACTGTTGCTGATACTTCTGTATTACCAGGTGCAAAGATAATGCTTAAGTCTCGGTAAATCAGTACTGTATGCTTGCTTTACGCAAGTGTCTCCACCACAAGAACTAAACATGAAAGATGTAAACCACAGTTGCATTTACGAAATGCGTAGTACTTATCTGAAAATAGAGTTTTGTTGTTTCTTATAATGTACTTATGCAAGTTAATCAAAAAGGATGGATAACACTTTAAAAAGACGTCATACCCTGAAAGTACCAGTATCTACTCCTTTGGAAAGTATCAATTGCTGTTTCTGTTGCAGAATTTATAAAACACTTTCTAAAGCTTCTATTTGGCTGAGAGGAAAAACTTACAGTATAATTAACATCTTCGGGGGAAAAATTACTATCTGCTTTCATTTCTCACCGCCTAGGACATAAAGGTGGCAAACCGCCTTTTTTTTAATGCTTTTTGTGAAACTGATGTTGCTCTCCCACAAGGCATTTCTTTATCAAAACAGGAAATTAAAACAAAAAAAGGATCATGTGGACTTAACTATTTGGAAACTTTAATTCATTTTGGAATTGTATTGAGTTGTTAAAACTGTGTAAGTGATCCATTCTTTCTCTGATTATTGTAGTGTTAGGGTGAGCTACTACCTGGCCTCCCATCCTGCCCCAGCTTATTACTGGGCTCCAGAGCACTACATCTTACTTGTGGAAAATACCTGTAACAAAACAAACAAACAAAAAAAAAAGACCTTGTAAACATTCCCCTCTCATGTAAAGCTTAAGTGGATATTAGCAAAAGGATTCTTCTTCACTATCAATGGGCAGAAAACTGACAAAGTATTCCCAGCTTTCTTCAGAGCCTTCCCTTTCCTCCATTTGTTACTCTAGGTTATTAAGGAACTGGTTTCTGCGGGAAAAGTACTAGCTATGAACACCTGCCAGAAGGACAATCCCAAATTACCTTGTTAGACTCTAATCTCAACTTAAAATTTACTTAGATCTTAGTCACTTAATAAATTTCTCTTTCAAACCACCTGTTTGTTGCTCCCAAACATCTAGGGGTATGCCTGCACTGCAAAACTTGGGGTCGCAAACCGTTTAACCAGGAAAAGCTTCAGTGAAGAGCTTTAGGCAGAGATGTATAGTTATTATTCTCAAATGCTGGTAGAGGAATTTACTGAGAACTCTGGCTCACTTATATCAGTCCTGAAACCAGTTGAAATATATGGTTTCTGTTCCGTCTTGACTGCCCCACATCAGTGAGGACTAGTTCATTTTTAAACACCACCACAGTTTTCGATTGCTGGGAAAATTTTATCATCTAACACTGATTTAATAATGTCGCGCTAATTGTAATCCCCAGTGGTTTTCCAAACCTTTGCCTTCACCCGTTTCAAAATCACAATGAAGTGACTCATGTTGTCACCCTATGACTGTTATCTCAGGAATAACATTCCTTAACCCAGCTTTTGACAAGAATAGCCCACTGATTATTTCCTATGTATTTGAATACATGTGTACACTCATATACAAAGATTTACATACATATGTACATTTTTAAATATGAGTACATGTTCAAAAATGGGTGTTAAAATTGTCTATGCATTATGTGCAATTTTTTATTCTGTCCCTTGTTGAGAGCTACTTTATCTAAGTTATCTGACCTCTTTCTTTAACTATGGAGAGCAGAAATTGCAGCTACGACGTATCCTGTAATAAATCTCATTTGTGTACTCAGTTCTCCTCTGTAGAAGAGAACAATGCATACCTTGGAACTGAACATCCTTAGGGACCCCTGATATTTTTCCCAGGAGACATACTGCTATATGACCTACCAGTGTTCGGAGCACAGACTCAGCATTCTTTCTGCAGCCAGATGTACAGAAATTTCTTTGCCATTAATAAAGCCTAGTTCATAATTTTGTGTTCCACCACTGATATTCTATGAGGGCCATAAGCAAATTTGTTCCATTCTGCATAGTGTTTGCACCAAGTGCCTACTACACCTTGAGAGTGCCATTAGTCTTCTTACAATATCTGATGCTCATGTTTTTCATCTGTGGTTCAAGCTACGCGTGATTCTTTGAAAGCCTATACTTTTTATTAATTCCTTCTAACATTAAAAGTTATCCATATACTGACTATTTTTTGTTATACTGGAATTTAAGTGTCAAAAAGAGTGCTAATACTGAGCAACTGTGCTAATGCTTATATTGGTACACCTTCCCAGACACAAAGTGATTTATACTGGTTTACACAGCTGAGGCTTGGTTCTATTATTTTTGCAATAAGGTAATGATTAGCAAGAACACATCTAGGAACTAATTAATGAATGTCAGGATGGGAACAAAGCTGAAATGGAAGTTTCTTCTCTCTTACTAGTTTGGAAATACCTGCATGTACTGTTCCATGAATTTCAAAGCTTTGTTCAGATATTGTTATAGTAGAGAAAAGTGCAAGTTAATTGTAGATGAAAAATTTACTGTTATTATGCAATGCTGTCATTAAAAGATGTCATTTCTCTTCATAAAAGCAGTCTGTACATAATCAGTTTTTGAATTCTGTTAAAGGCTCAGAGCACAAGTCAAAATATGCCCTGCTTCCTCTTGGCCTGGTAGTTCACGAAACCAATTTCATACGAAATGGAGTGATTTCAAACTCAATAATGTTTTCAGCTACAGCTTGTGGGAAGTCAGCTAAAATATCTAAATATTTTAACAGGAATTAACTGAACATCTTTAATATGTTTTTAGATATGGTTTTGGCAAGACAAATTACTGCTTTCAGTAATTCTTACTATGAAAATAAATAATTTCATATAGACAGACAGCCTGTTTCATATTATAAAAAATGTTGGGAAACAGTGAATAAAAATTGGTTGGTTTTTTTTCCCTTGCAAAGAAGAGGTGATTGTTAGTTTAAACTAGGTAAACAATTTACATACTATCTTTAATATGGTTGCTTTGTAAGCCCCTGAATATATAAGTTATGGTGCATTTGAAGTGATTGTTTTAAGAGTAAAAAGTAAAAACTATGAGCAATAAAAGCATGAAATGCAATCTTAAAGCAATTTCCTTTAATCTTAGTCCACTGAGATTGGACTTGCTTGGGAAAAATGTTTTTTCCTATGTCATATGGGTATTAAAATAGGAATGTTAGCAGTATTTGGATCCTTGGTCAGCGTACCTTTTTGGTGTAGAAAGTAGCCTACTGGGCTCCATGACTGGGACATATTAGTCACCAGCCAGTCTATTTTGGAAAAGAAACTTGTTTTAACAAAGGGTAATCAGGTGTGATTGGAATTAAATTCAAGTTGACAGTGCTCTGAGGCACTTCATTTGATTTTGCCCTTCATCAATTTGTGAATCCTGTTTTAAAAACAGCAACACATTGCAGAATGTTGTAAATTAGGAAACACCAATTTTCAAATAGTAAGTACTCAAATTGACAGTTGCAAGAAAGAGCTTCTAAGTAGTACGCAGATGAAATGGATTTAAATGAATTGTTTGCCAAATAATTTTGAATAGGGAACACTTTTGGGAGTATCATTTCACAGACAATTGATAAAGAGAAGGAACACATTCTAACAATTTGAGTTGCTTCTGAGTGGATACTTTGAGCCATGAAAAATTTATGTTTGGTATCCTTGTTGACAAAGTATCTTTTAAATAAGAATTTGTAGTGTTCCAAAACATAGGAGAATATGCTTGTTTAGTAGACAGGACTGTTATTACTCGGGCTTTGTTTTAAAGTAAAGTTTGCTAGCTTTTCTATGGCAGTGCTTGTGCATCATTCATTGAGTACATTAACCACATCTATATTTTATTTCTGTTTCACTTGCACTTTTTGACAGCTTGAAAATTTCTACCTTATCTTAAAGTTTCATTAGGAAATATCTGCAGGCTACAGGCTGATAGTCAGAAATAAGAGGAGCCCTATCATTCTGACCTTATCAGGCTGCTGTGGACAATTTTTCTTCTACCAGAAGTACTTGATTCTTTTAATCTGATGGTTTTTATATTAGAATTTAGCATATCTACTGAAAAAGCAAAGCTGTCTTGAAATAAGAAATGTTAAACTAAATAAAAATTTCCTTTTATTGTACGGAGTGTGTTTAAGGGTTAGCAAGATAATAATTGAGATATCCTCAGATGCCCCATTGGTACTCTTAAAGAATTTTTAGTTACTGGCATGCCTTTTTTTACTCTAGTGATAATAGAGTGATATATGCAGTACAAATGAGTCCTTTTCATAGAATTGTGTGGTGGTGGGGCAATGAATAAAATGCATAAAACACTGCACAGCTCCTTGAATGAAAGGAAAACTGTATGGGAATAACTGTTAACTGAGGTGTACATTTGCAAGAGCATATTCTCAAATCAGTGGGTTTGTTTCACTTGAATACGCAAAATAAGCATGCAAGGGTTGTTTTTTTTTTGTTTTGTTTGTTTTGTTTTTTTTAATGAATTAAACACATGTAGACCCATTTAGTACAATTTAATGCAAAAGCAATATTAACATGAGTTTCTTTATGTACATAATTAATTTCCATTAAATTCACCACCACCAAGATATTTCAAAGTTCTGTTTGTCAATTTGGATTTTTTTCTGACTCATATTTCAGCAAATAGCACATACTTTGGAAGCCGCATGGGTTCTAACCATTCTGATAACAGTCTTGATAGCAGGTGTCTGTGTCAAGGACATTGATATTTTGGATGCAAGTGAGTAAGAAGCATGAATGCGTCTAAAATGCATTCTGTGTGGCATTTCCTTTGTGCAACACAGCTTTATACCCCCTCCTCCATGGTTGTTAGAAGAAATTGCCAATAAACACTGTCATAGGACTAGAAAGAGGAAGAAAAATATCATGTTGCTGTTGCTTGCTGAAGTTTTTAGTATGTAAGTTTAGCCAAAAGCTAAAAAGGCTTATTTGTACATTTGAGTCCTTTCTATGACTGAGGAAAATTTTGTGTACATGAGAACCTTGAACATGGATTTTATTGTCAGTGTGATGCTACTGATTTCAGAAAGATCATACTAGTATAAAAGACTGGTTTAAAACATTTCTTCCAAATGATGAAAACATTTTAATATCAGAATTTACTATCTTCTTTGTGGGAATTTGATCTTCTTTGTAGTTTTTGAGTGCTAGGTGTTTTCCACAGTCAACAGAAAACTAAGTAGAAAATCTCAAAATGTGATTTCAAAAATATAATATACTAATAAACGTTTACTAGAGAAGAAACTGTTACAAAACAGCGTTTTGTTGAAAAATATAAAAAGAATGTAAACTTACTTTATATCTTATTAAACAAACTTGTAAATGTATATAGGGCAGTACCAAATTTAAAAATCCTGAAAATATAACCAAACAGGCTGATATAGTACAAAGAGTAAAGCAATGTGACATTTACAAAATATTTTTTTGTTTCTTCAATAGTGAAAAAAAGACGTAATTGAATTTTTTTTGTAGTTTTTGCAAGCTTTTTATTTATCCTTTGTTTTGGCATGCTACCTGTATGTAACATACGGTCCTTTTTTAATGCACTAATGACTTCTAAGACTTTAATTTTGAGGTGCTATACCATAACATACCTGGAAGTACTTCAGTAGTCCTTCAGTTCTGTTCAGAAGAGCTCTGCTTGTAGGTTAGTTCAGTCCTGCATCTGTTGTATACACGGATTTTCTGAATTTCTTACCAGACAAAACTGAAATTTAAAAGGAGAAATATCTTGGTTTGATAGATAGCAAAAAGTGTTTTCTAATTGGATTAATATTTTTTGTAATTGTCTGCATAAAAGGGTTTTGAATAAGGGAATTCAGGAAAGGAAATCTTTGTGCTGTGTTGCTTAAGTAGTGTGTAGGAACAGATATTGGTAAGACATGTGAATGCAAGTGATGTATTTTGTCCAGTAATCCATGATGGACAGCTGATCTGTATTGTATCCTCATTTTAAAAAGAAGGATGGCTGGTAAAATTAATTTAAGAATGGACAAAACACTTCAAAACTATCACTCATATTCATTTTGGTATTCAAATAGTGATGTCATGTCACACACCGTGAAGTCAATTTTTAAATATGTCATCAATTTTTTAAATAACTATTACCCAGATTAGGAAGGAGGAAACGGAACCTTTTTTTACATAATTGATCTCCTAAATATATGTGGCTGTTCTGTAATTTATTTTCCTGAGTAAAATTTTTTGCTTTGTTATCATCATTACTACCTGAGAATACTACCCATGACAAAGTTTAGCATTCTGAACTCATTAGCTTACAGGAAGACAATGGTTCTGTTACATATACATCAGGCAGAAAACAATCCTACAGCAACACATAAAAAAGCACAAGAAATATCATGTTTTCCTTGATATGTCATATATTGTCTTAAATTATCTGTTTCTCTTAAAACTACTAGACCTATGGTGTATCAGAAAATGATGAATGAAATTACATTACAGCAATTACTGTAGGATGGTATTAACTTAAAAAATGAACAATCTCCTCCCCCATACCTGTCCTTTATCAACAGAACCCTTATTTTTCAATATATGTCTTTAAATTGAATATTTAGGCATTTTCTCTAGCCAATTTTCTCAGTGCCAGAACTTTAGTCTTTATTATTTATTTCAACTCTTCGTCTGGATTTTTTTTCCATATTTCACGCACCACATCATATGTTTTTCTGTTTCAACAGCTTTTGTTTCTGAGTGCCAATTTTTAATTTAGGGTAGAATACTTCTTCTACTGTACCGAAGATTTAAGTTCAAGACTTAACATTAGACTAACTTTCTATTAATATTTCTAATAATATTTCTGTCAGTCAGAAATATACCATTTTCTGCTGCCCCACAGATGTAAATTTTACATATTTTACATAAAAGTCATGAAAAATTAAGTTAGGGTAAGGTTATTCTGCTGTGTGGGACTGTAATATTACACTTGATGTGCTTTGTGAACTCCAAACAAATAATCAGATTTTCCATAATATTTAATGGAACCTTTAAAAAAAGGATGACAAGGCACTGAGATTACAGACATGTTTTTCATACCTTGTGTCTGTGTAGTTGTTTCCAAAAAACACAGTAAGAGCACAGAGGAACTACAGAAGTTACGGAAGAAACTGGGTGCACTTCAAGCGCGCGTTGCTGATATTGTTTTATTGTGACACTGTGCACACAAGTGAAAGAGAAGCAGCTGGCTTCAGCCATACATCTTCATCTCTTACCTCACTCCCTTCCCCATATGCATCACAAATCTTACCATCTCTCTCTGCTCTGTGTCAGCTTCTTCGCCACTCTTCCAGCACTCCCATTATCTTGTAACCTCATGAAGCTGATGAGGAACATGGGTGGTCCTTAGAGATTGTATGCATCACTGAGGTTCTCTGGTTCCGTTCCTTCTGGTGTCTTTCTGCAGTCATCTGCAGTAGGGCTGTAAGGGAAGGGAGCCAGGAGAGCAACTGGCACTGTGGAAACCAACTGCTGGTCCCATCCTTGAAAGTAGGGACCACGTTTCCCATAGATCACATTTCATAAAGTCCGTGTTTGCAAAAACTATCTGCTAAATTTAAGCTTTTCAGAAAACCTCATCCCTGGAGAAAAATGCAAACTTCATTTTTCATGTAGTTAATAGAACTAATATATCCTGTCAGGCTTTTTTTTTTTTAACACTGTTTATCAGTCATCACCTGATTCCACTGATTCAACCAGTTCAACACTGAGAGAATGGAGATGCATGCTTCTTATCGGGAGACAAAGGACACTGATATTGTAGAAGTTGTAATTCTGGATAAACTGCGTAATGCTGGACAGACTCAGGTGCAGAATTGCCTATCTTTGTGTACTTTTTATGATATTCGAAGATTTAAAAAAATTATACTCTGGATTACCCGTAGATATTTTCTCATGTAATTGCTTTTGGGGTAGTTGTCATCAATTTTGTAAAGTGATTTAATATTTCTGCATGGAATAGCTGCAGAGGATGGAAAACAGCTTAATAGCAATGAGATTATGACTACAAATGTGGTCCTTAGAATAATAGACTACTCTTGTTGTCAGATATGAATGAAAGATTGAGACCATCATTGTTTTCATATCTGCCTGCATAGCATCTCTCAGGCCAATGATTTGAGAATCTCTCAGGCCTTATGATTTGAGAACTCATGCTTCAGACTATGGCAGTGGCAATGTTCTTTCCATAATGGTGTGGGTGAAGAAGAGCAGCACTATGGGCGTTCCAATGGCAGCACAAGTCAATCATTCTGAAAATGTCCTTTCAGAAAGAAGCGCTCAAATCAACCAAACCAACTGATCTCTGGGTTTCTTGGCTGCTGTTTATTCAAATAATATGTTAATTTCCTATTTGTTTTTCTGTTAAATGTCTAATTTAAGCTGAAAGGGCTTTACTGTTGTGAAGTTATGATGTGTTGACTCTGGCCTGCAACTAAGAGCCCACCAGCTGCTCACTTATTCCAGCAGTTTGGGGAAGAGAATTGAAAAGGCAAAAGTGAGAAAAATTAGCGGGTCAAGATAAATATAATTTAATAAGTGATGGGAATCAAAGAAGGGGGAAAAAAAGGGTGATGCAAAAGCAATTGCTCACCACCTCTGACCTGCAGACCAATGCCCATTTCTGTATCCTCTGCAAAGGGATATTCTGTTAATCAATATGGCATGTTTCACGAATTGCATTTCTGAAAGAAAATGTCAGTGCCGGCTTTCTCATTGCACTTTAGGCTATTTATACAAACCTTCTTTCATAAAATAATAGGCTTTTAATTCCCAATTCCAATGAACTCCAAGGTCTTTTGATGGTCTTGTTGCTTCTGGCTTAGGTACTAAGACCAATAACTTCTAAATATCTGGCCTATGCTAGAAGCGGTATAGAGTGCCATACTGCCTTTGTACTCTCCCTTAAATATGTTGCTGCTTAGTGAATTTAATATTTAAGATATCAGTAAATTTCCTTCAGTGTATTAGGCCAATTTTTCACTTTAACTCCAGGGTAAGCTGAAAGCAAAAATAACATTCACTGTGGAGATCATATCTGCTCACTGGAAAACATTCAAAATGTTTCAATTTCTGAAAATGTTACAATAGCTGACCTCAATATTTTCTCATTTTATGAATTAGAAGACTGTGATTTTACAGTTTTATTTCTACGTATTAACTTTTTTTTTTTTTCTCTTAAAAGAGAAGATCTTGCAGCCTGAAAAAAAGAATTCCTAAGTACCTGCATAGGTACAGTTTACTGAATTGTTTGTACTTCTCTGGCTGTCACCCTTTTATTTTAGCGTGTTATGACTGCTGTGAACTAGATATGAAATAGAGGTTAGATGCTTTTCCAGTTAGTCTACTATGCCTTCCACAGACATTCAATCAGTGTCAGAGAATGCTGTGAAGGTTACATGGAGCCACAAGAATGAGTGTGAAATCACATTGAACCAAATTAGTCAAAGCATTAATAGGGTGAGAATGATTAGCTTTATACCCTAGCTGTATTTTGAGAATCATATTAAAACTGATATGTACTATCACACTAAATATTTTGAGTGAAGAATTGCACTGTGCAAGAAAATTTCTTGATCGAATAGCACACTGTATTGCCTCTTAAGCCTCCTGAATCCACGAGGTTTAAGATAACTTCATGAAGTCCTCCCAGTAGCTCAAAATTTTAAGGATGTTAGATTGTCTACTTAAAGTTGAGAGCATTATGAAAGATATTTCCAATGCTACTTTACCAGGCAGTTCAAGCCTCTCTTATATTTATTTAGAATCCTATACAACAATCCTACAGTATTGGAAGAGAACCAATTTAACCAGGTGGAAGCCAGCCATTTGATAATAACTCAGCAGTCATAGCAACAGTCTCCCAGCCATTGCAAAGAATTTGTCTTTGTTATCTTGCCTCAAAATACAGCCTAAAAATCATTAGCTGACCTCAGCATCTATATAAAATAATTAAGACAGAAATGAAAGATTTTTTGCATTTTTTTCCAAGATCTACAGCAGTGTTAAAAACAAGTATGTGATACAAGTCCAGATGCAGAACAATTGTTTAGGCTGTAATAGTTTGCAGTGATAGAAGTCCTTTTTCTTGAATTATTTCAAATTTTATTTTACAAAAGATGTTTCCATTTACAAATGCTGTAAAAAACAACCCATTTAGTTTAGGCCTGTTTGTATATATAGTTATGTATGGGTATATATGTATGCATATATTTTAATTTATTTTTATTCATTATTTTGGACTTTAATAATAATTTTTCACCAGTTTCCATTTGAAGCAAGTACTTCATTTTCTCTAATTTTGTGTGTTGGGTATCCTGTTAGTTGATACCTGTAATTCCTGAGCACAGGCATATGATCCACTTTTCAAAAGATTGATTTTCAGTTCAGACTGGTCATCTGGTGCTGGTGAAACAGACGATCATTTTTGAGTCCCAGCATGAGCAATATGGAGGGAATAACCATGATGTATTTTTAAAGAGGATTTTTTAAAACAGATTTGCTTTAAATTTGGAGTCTCCAAAATAGTGCTTGCTGATATATGGCCAAGATGCTTATTCAAGTTACTAAACTTGTTTCTGAAACATTTATGATAAACAGTATCAACTGTTGTGAATCCTCATTGAATTGAAAAGGAGTTTCTGTGCTTAAAAAAAATTACCTTCTTGTAAGACAGGAATAATTTTAAAGATCGTAAAGTTTAACTTGGGTTCTTTAGTTTTATTTGTTTGAATGCACCAAGGATTTTCGATGTTCTGGAAAACTGTGAGCTATAATTTTATGGGTTTGCATGGCAAGTATTTGGTAGTGGGGGGGCGGCAGTGGGGGGCTTCTGAGAGAAGCTGCCAGAAGCTTCTCCAGTGTTCAATTGTCTCATGTCAGCCGGCTCCGAGGTGGACCTGCTGCTGGACAAAGCTGAGCCCGTCAGCAACATCGTTAGCACCTCTGTGATAACTGGGTGAAGAAAGGGAAGAAAACCCTCAACAATCAAAACTGTAGATGGGAGTGAGAATATGTGCGAGCAACACCTGGGCAGACAGCAAGCTCAGTGCAGAAGCAAGGGAAGGAGGTGCTCCAGGGTCCGGGGTCGAGATTCCCCTGCAGCCCGTGGTGAAGATGACGGGCAGCCAGCTGTGCCCCTGCAGCCCACGGAGGACCCCACACCAGAGCAGGTGGATGCCTGAAAGATGCTGTGACCCCGTGCGGAGCCCCTGGCAGAACCTGTAGACCCGTGGAGAGAGCAGCCCACACTGGAGCAGGCTCCTGGCAGGACTTGGACCCCGTGGGGAACCCATGCTGGAGCAGTCAGTTCCTGAAAAACTGCAGCCTTTGGGAAGGACTCACAATGGAGAAGTTTATGCAGGACTGTCTCCCATGGGAGGGACCCCACACTGAAGCAGAGGAAGAATGTGAGTAAGCAGTTCTACCTCTGAGGAGGAAGGAGCAGCAGGGAAAACATGTGATGACCTGACAGCAAGCCCCATTCCCTGTCCTCGGGTGTGCCTGAGCAGGAAGGAGCTGGAGAATTTAAGAGTACATTTTAGCTTGAGAAGAAAGTAGGAGCAGGAGCAAAGTTGGTTTTTAATATTTGGTTTTATTTCTCATTATCCTAATTTAATTTGCTTGATAATAAATTAAATTAATTTCCCCAAGTCAAGTCAGTTTTGCTCATGACACCGAAGGCTGAGTGATCTCTCCCCCCCTTATCTTGATTCATGAGCCTTTCATTATATTATCTGTCCCCTGTCCAGCTGAGGAGGGGAGTGATAGTGTGGCTTTGGTGGGCACCAGGCACCTAGCCAGTGTCAACCCACCATATAATATTATCATATTATTTCAACTATTTTTTAAGCAATTTTTGAGTAAACCCCTTTTTTCTGATAGGTGAATTATTAATCTTCTGTTACCTACACATATTACATTTTCACCAAATCTTAAAGATGTAACTTTAATTAATTTTTACACACTCCATTTTGTTAAACTAGCACCAGAACGAGCATACTAGAAGACTCTAATGCAGAAATTCCTTACCTTCATCAAAGTAGGATTAAAAAATATTTCCTAGATTAGGAACATCCATCAGTGATTTATTTAAGAATAAGATAAAAAGTGAACAAAAGGCTAGAATATATACCTTGTAAAGCAGAGACGTTGTTTTAAGAACTACGTATGTAACTAGAGGGCATTGCTCCAATGAGCGCTTCATCAAGTTACTACACTGTCACCAAATTTCATTGAAATCATGACTCCATTTCCAAGGTGATCACCAGCTATGAGATTACAGCTGTGCTCTGTAAATTCCTCTCTGATACAATGAGGGGTACCGCAAAGTTGGTAAGCTTCTACGTAAAGGAACCAGAGAACATTGTTTCAAAATCCACAAACAAAGGCTTGAAATGTTCAGAGGTAACTGGATTCCTGTCTGCTCATTTCACGTAAAGCCCTGAAGTCAGGTTTTTTTCATGGATTTTACAAATAGGTAGGATTTCAGCGAGTTTCATGTGTTTGGTCTGTACTCTAGCCTGGACTTATAAAAATCCAAATACAAGGCAGTTAGAGTCAATGTTTTTGCTGGGGTATCAAGCCGTATATGCCTGATTGTGTCTGAAATATCCTGAGTTCTTTGTCCTGCCCGTGTATTTAACCTGCTGGTCTAGGGAAATTGATGTGCCAGTGCTTCCAGGGACACTTTTTGTTTAGCCTCAGAATAAATTGTGTCAGCACTGTATCTTTTTCTCTATCTTTAGAAAGATCCAGACAGGGTCTTCTTTCACACTACTGGAACTATATGCTACTATTGTGGTTTGGGAATGGATAGCTCTGAAGTCTGTAATATCCCTAATGTGTCTTCAGATCATTGGTTGAATGCTTGAAAACTATGAACTGAAACAGCTTGGCGTTATGAAGCTTATCTGAAAGCAGGCCTGCCCCTGTTGAGATGGCTGTTTGTTTAAGACTGGTTTTGGTGTTATCTTTTGACAAAGGTTAAGCAGCTCCCTGCTAAGAGTGTTGGCTATTACAGACCACAGTGTTTAGGAATTTTATCCTTCCCTTGCTAATACAACTGCAGAAGAGAACCACCTAGCTGCCTAACTTGGACATAAGCATTCTGCTAGAGACACAATAGAAAGAGTACTATCCCTGGATAATCAGTGAACAGGAATTTAACCCAAAGAGATTTAAACAGACATTTTTCAGCACACTTAGGAATGGTAGAGAATTTTCTAGTGATTCATATGACTGATACTTTTATTAATTTTATGGATATTTCTATTTTTTAAATACAGTAGATGATGTTTTAACTATACATTTAGAAAGAATGCTGATCACTTTATAAAGCACTTTAATATTAGAAAAGCATTAAAAATAGCTATCAATAATGATGAATTTTTATGCATCCCTAATGAGTTAATTAAAATGACAGTAATGTTTCAATTTTAATAAGAATTCTGCTGCTGTCAATGAGATGAAAGTGTTTGGGCAGATTTTTAGCACCTTACCGTAGTGCCCAGTGGACATAACAACAGAAATTAAGCACACGTAATTAATACCAACAGAAAAAAAAATAATTGTTAAAAGCCATAATTGCCATCTGTTCTTGTCAGTATTATTAATGTGCGTAGAATAGCCTTTATCGCAAAACAGCTTACAACTGTAGTGTTGACAAAACTTGTTTCTTTCAAAGAAGCTGGACTTGCAGTAAAGAAGGTAAGGTGAGCAAACAAATTCAAAATGTTAGCCCAGCCTAAGAGTATTGGTGTATCAGCCAATTTATAATTAGTTGCAGCTTGCAAGAAATGCAGATCTCATGGGAATAAAACCACAATAATACTTGTGGATAAGGTGCTGAACCATTCATGTGTTATACTCTGATATCTTGTAACTGTTAATCTGGCAATGTAAGTTTGATTTCTTATTTTCTGAGGAAAAAATATGCCTTGTTTCAGTTTCCATAGCTACTAGTGTTCAGTTGATGTATTTGCTATGCAAAAATAAGCTTTTTTTCAGTTTCGTAAATTTAGTATGCTCTATATTGCAAGATTTTTGAATAATTTTCTTGGCCTAGAAGGAATGATTTAGTGCAGTTTAGTAAAATGATACTTTACAATTAGTTATCATCAGAATCTCTTCTAACATAGTTTCCTACAGCTTATTTGTGTTCTCAGGTTATTGCCTGATCCCTACAGTCTCCCAAATCTCTTTAAGTCTGGTAGCTAAATTCTGCAACTTGGCAGAGGAGTAGAGGTCTGAAATAATAGGTTCTTACAAGATTCAGGTTTAGGTAAGAGAAGTGTGATTTAGGTAAAAAAAAATGTTTAGGTAAAAAAATACGATTTAAAAAAAATGTTTAGGTAAAAACACCATGATTTTATTCTTTATTCTCCATAATACAGAGGGAGGATGTTCTGTGAGCTGAGGCAGAACTCACAGCAGAGCGAGCCAGTTGCAGATGGCCTATGCTTGTAGCTCACAGAACATCTTTTGCCTAGCCTTAAAGAACCAAATGCTGCTAGTTCCATGGATTAGTGAAAAAAGTGTGCTGGATTTTCTTTATTGGCACAGGATTCAAATTACGGTTACTCTTAGTTTGTGGAGGAATTAAATATACATTGCTATTCAGGGTGGTATTTAAGCAAATGTATAGCTTTAGCTAAATATTTATACTCAGATTTTCCCATGCTGAAAAATGTTTGAAATACTTTCTGAACTGAGGCAGTAGAAATTTGTCTCTTGAGGCAGTGAGTTCTGCAACTTAACAAATTCATAGAGAAGTTCAGAAAGGTATAAATTTAGATGGTGAAACTGAGAGCCTTGATGCTGTCTCTGAGCAAATAACAAATAAGAAAATCAGACTTTTTGCTCGATTTGAACAATGATAATTTTTGTTTCAAATGTAAGGGAGTTTGGTTTGATTTGTGTTTTTAATGTGTGTGTCACTTCACTTACTTCTGTATGCCGATTTTGTTATTCTGGTCATACATTACTGTCATAAATGATTTTTTTTCAGTTGAATTTAATTTTAATGCCAATAGCTCAAAAGAAATGCTTTTAAACAACAGGATTGGTAAGAGATCACTAAGTGTGTCTTGAAATCAACTCTCTAAAACTCTTACGTGTTTTGGTTTTCTCACAGTACATTTGAGATTTAATTCTTCAAATTGTTCATCATTGGGAGATTACCATCTGTTTCTATACATGGATGATATATGAGGGGGTTTTCTTTCTGTGATTTTCACAGGGCTATTCAATTGCTGTTTCTAAGGCACAGTTTGAGAAACATTAAGAAAATTATGGCATGCTAGGTTTAATTATTCCAAAAATAATTTAATATTAAAAAATGTTCACTTCAATAAATAGAGGGTGATGACCAGAGAAACTCAAAACTTCTCAAAATACTTTGTCTTCATATAGTAATTTCAGCCACAGAGATAAAATGGCAAATTTCATGTGAGAAATAGTGACATTTCTTAGTTCAGCATTCAGAATCACTGGACATAAATATTTTGCTGATGCTGACAAAGAATTTATATATTCCTTTTATAATTTTTAGCTTGCAAGGCAAGAGTAATCACTCACAGCAGTTTATAATTCTTAAAGCTCTGGTCTTAAAATCTCTTACCAAGAACTTGCCTGTGATAAAGAAACTTAGTAAACTTTAGCTTATTCAACAGTTTTGTGGTTTGGACGTCCCCTTGCACTGGGACTGTTGATTTTAATTATTTGCAACAACAAATGCATTACTTTAATAGATCATAAAATAAATGCTGATGGAATATTTCTGATTAAATTACATGAGGAGATGTCAGTAGACTCACTGGTCTAACTGATCCTAATTATAGTAGTGTGCGTACAGGTTGTCCCCTTTACCATAGGATAATGATTAACCCCACAATTATGTGCAGTAATTCTGTAATATGATACTATACCAGTTTATTTAAACATATGATGCTACTAAGTAGCTAGACTTTATAAGTTCATAAATCCATGTACTAAAACCAGTACAGCTATGAAATTATCTGAGTTTGAGGCATAGCCAGCACAACTAAGAAGTTATGTGAGTTTAAGGCATGTACTTCCTAAAAGTCAGAATGTATGTAAAGGGAAATGCCCAGACTTATGGCTTGGAATTCCATTATAATGCTTTTTTGTAAAAGCTATGTTTACATAGATAGTGAGTTTTACATTTAATCTCGGTTCTTCAAAGCATGTCTCTTCTTTTGTCTTGAATGCCAGGAATATCACTAGATGATCTTACGAGAGAGTCGAGGTTTGAATGGTCTTACAAGATCATCTGTTTTTAATTTAAAGAATTATATCTGTAGATAAGTTCTTATCACTGAGCCAAATTCTAAATGAAGAGAGAATTCCTTGATGTTTAGCTTCCTAAAGAACTACAAATGCTAGACCAGATTCATAATTTATTGTGCCACTCGTTACCAGACCATGCTGTTTGTTTCTTTCACTTAGCTTAAGTACAAAAAGAATAAATGAACTTGCTTTTTTAATCTAAGCAGTCCCTAGTTTTCTCCAGGAAGTTGTCTTGTTGCTGGATGCCATTGATAAAAATGAAGGAAAAATGGTCAAACTTTTTCTATTTACCAGAACATTAAAAATAATTGCGAACGTCTATTTGGTCTCTTTTGCTCCTGTTATGCTGAAATGATCAGTGGGGAAAACACCCAGGAGCAGTCATCTCTGAGGAGCACAGCAATTTTGCTTGTTGTCAACTTAGGCAGATGTTCATTTTACATTAATTTGCAGTGTAATTCAAGCAGCTTTCAAATTAATGTAATCAATAATATTAATGACCTTTAAAAAGCAAAGAAAGTATTAGCGATGGAATATTAAATATAGAAACCTTCTGTATTTGATATCAAGCTGTCTATCAAACTGCAGGTATCTCTAAAATGGTGGGCACTGAGAGAGATATTAAATTTGTTAACCAGATATTGAAAAACCATATGTGTGGCAATAAAAACTTCCTTCTCTGGCTTTCTCTTCATTTCTTCATACATACAAATTCATTTCCCCTGTTAGCTGTATGCACTGATGAAAACATCTTTTGATCATAATTTCTTATGTGTAGTGTGCAAAATTGCTTTGCAGGTGCTGGACTTAAAATTGTCACTTCAGCTACCATTTAAATGGACACAGGAATGCAATTTCATCAACACTATAAATCCTTATGCTTCCATTGTCTTTATGCAGCTGTCTTGAGGACCATATGTACATGTAATTATATAGCTGTATTGCATATAATTTTTCTTCCCATTTTCTTTGTTTTCTTCTTTTGAGTATGGCCATTTGTGTTGCAGTCACTTAGTTCTATTTTTCTGACTGGTCTCTGTACAAACTAAGACCAAATATTATGACTTTTTAGAGAGAGACATGGACGAAGGCCAGATATGATAATGAACCCACATTGGAATATCTGTTACAGAAAAAAAAAATGTAATAACCCATTACTTAGATTTTTGAAACTTATATTTTCTTCATTGTCTTACGTTTTTATCATACAAGTAGTGATTTCAAAGGCTTCAGAAGAATATAGACAACCTAATTACAAGATTATTTCTGTAGTATAGTGCATGGGTAAAATTACAGTGATGGTGAGCATCATCATATTTGGCTTCCTGTGAGATACCTCTTATTCACTCATCATCTCTAACTTGTATTTTCTGAATGTTTAAGTGTTTCATGCATTTTTACTGGGCTATGACTGGGTTATAATATTTATGCTAACAGTAATGTATAGGTAGATGTTTTTCTGTAAGTCTAATCCTCAACATTTCTATACTATTTATATTTTCTATACTATTTATATACTATTCTATACTTACTGTGTGTAAGCTAAAAAAGAGAACAAAAATAGCAATAATAATAAACACCCCTCCCCAAACAAAACCCAACAAATAAAAAATCAAAAGCAAACACAAAAAAAAGCCCATAATAATGTCCACAAATGTTATTTTTCATTGTGTTGAGTAATGTTTTATTTTTCTGTGTTTCCACTGGAGCTAGAAGATAGAAATTTTTATTTGAGTTGAAAAATTAGGAGATGGGGAAGAGGGCAAGAACAACTTCAGTGGAAATATTTTGCATTTTCTGGTAACTTTTTGGTAGTGTTAGTGTAAGGGGGTGTTTGGCTTTTTTGTGTTTTCTCTGTTTTGAGATTTCAAATAGAAGGGCATTTAATATTAGTTATTGTACCATATTGTACTGCTGCATGTGTTTTGATCATAAGTTTATTTCTGAACTGTGATAGTTGGTTCCCCATCCCCCCACCCAGAGCTGCAGTATATGGGAACTGCTTCTCATTCTCTTAGTTTTTCAATAATCTATACAGGTTCAGAAAAGTTCCCTAAAGTTTGTGTAGTATTTAGAGGTAGGCTTCTTGAGCTTCTCTAAGGAAAAACAGGCAATGCTTTGTATGTTATATTTATCGTTCTTAAACTTTGTTTTCCTTTTAATATGTAAACCATTTTCCAAAGGGAATTATCATTTAATTCTTTTGCTCTCCACTTACTACTTCATTTCAGTTTTAAGTCATCAGTGCATTTGGCAATTCTACAACTAGTTTCTCTGTTTTAGTAATTTATGCAGATTAGAAGCAATGAAGATCTGAAAACTGACTCCCCTGTGGCCCTTTGCAACACTTTACTTTCTAATCACTTTACTTTAATCAGTTCTTTATCTGTTCCCATGTTTAACCTGAATCTTTCCTGCTTTCAGTTTAAGAAGAAGACT
Organism: Struthidea cinerea; assembly: GCA_013397865.1. NCBI lineage: Eukaryota > Metazoa > Chordata > Aves > Passeriformes > Corcoracidae > Struthidea > Struthidea cinerea. The sequence continues at coordinate 1,421,359 of VZTI01003754.1, read as the reverse complement.
ATCATTTGAGACACTATCAAAGACTTATGTAGATCCAAATTATTGTGCTTGTACTCCTATTATCAATTGTATTTCTAATCTTCTCAAAAATAGAAGGCGACTGATAGTCAAGATTTAAATTTCTTTAAAAGCATTATGCAGGTAAACTGTGTTTGTTTTAAATTGTTGAAAATTATTGAACTCTCATCTTTAATGAGTATTATGCTATTGTGTAAACTGCAAATTTTTAAGGTTGGTTCTCTCACTTGTTCCATTTTAATGCCACCATGTGTCACTCAGTATGTATGTGCACTGACACAGAGATATCAGCTGTAATGAGGCAGGCAAAGCAATGAGTAGGAATTATTTTGCAGTTTCAGCATATGCAAAGCAAATTGCTGTAAAACTCTTGAGGGTTGCAAGAGAGTTATGTACCTTTGGTCCTAACAGATCAGAAGAGGCCGAGTATTTAGGCAGTCAGAGAAACGAACCTCAAAGTTTTTCTCCTCTGTTCGTTGCCAATCTTCGTGTTAGAGAGGAAGTAAGATCATTCCAGATGTTAAATACCTTACTGAACTTTGAATGTGAGCCTAAGACTGATGTCTGTGATTGTAGGTCATAATAATATGTCCTATCACTATTCCTTAAATTTTTAATTTTCAAAACATGCTCTAGACCTAATCATGTTTAGAATAATGTCTTATGTAATACATGAATTTTTCATTTATAACTGAGAACATTTAAGACAGAAAAATTAGAAAGCTTAAGGAAAACCAGAAAAAGTAAGAGCTAAAATTACATATATATATATATTCAAATTTTCAGTCTAGTGGTTAGTGTCTGATCTATTACAAAAGGATTTTTCTGTTGGCAGCTGCTGAAGCAGGTTGACAGTGATTAGTTCTGAGTCACTTAAGTCAGATTTTCCTACTTAATTCTACCATAAATATAAAAGAACTTGATGATCTCAAAGGTCTTTTCCAACCTAGTTCATTCTGTATTTCTGTGATTCTGTGATCAAAATTATAAAGGTTTATTTCAGAATCTAAGGGTAAAATTGAAGATAATCGTTACATTTTTCTTATTTTGATTGCAAGTAAAATTACATGGAAGAATGGGCATGTGCTAGGTGTTCAAGATAGGCATGTAATTCAGGATATGTTGCCACTTGCATTAATTATTCTGATAGATTCAAAGTTAAAGAGAATTTAAAATGCAATAAAATTAATACAAATTGATTCATTCTGGAGGGAGCCTACAAGAAAGATAGAGAGGGAGTTTTACAAGTACATGTACTGACAGGACAAGGGAGAATGGATTCAAACAGAAAGAAAGTAGGTTTAGATTAGATACCAAGAAGAAATCCTTTACTGTGAGGGTGCTTAGGGCACCAGAACAGATTGCCCAGAGAAGCTGTGGATGCCCCATCCCTGGAAGTTTTCAAGGCCAGGTTTAATGGAGCTCTGAGAAACCTGGTCCAGTTAAATGTGTCCCTGCCCATGGCAGGGGGTTTGGAACTAAATGATCTTTAAGGTCCCTTCCAACCCAACACATTCCATGATTCTATGAATCACTGCTAAACTATCAAAATTGTGTTATATACATTGAAAAGGCGCATATAATCAAATGCATGTTGAAGCAAAGACACTGACAGAGTTCAGATTCTACTATCTCACAGTCAGGTATCCAAACAGACTACCCTGGGCTGCACTCTGAAGATTAACAGTTAAAAACCCCCACCAAGTAGTTTAAGTAATAGCTGTAGTTCAAAAACTGCCACCAAACAAAACAGATTATCTTTCACTTGTAGGGATGCCTGAGTTCCTCAGCATTTAGTGAGGTGTGATAGAAAATCTGCATGCTAAAATACAGTAGAAGACTGCATTTCACAGTATGTAAAATGAATGTATTTGACAAGAGTATTATACATTCTGAAACAGCACTTCAAAAACTCATCAAAATGTTTAAGGACAGAGGAACTTGGTGATGTTTTAGAAAGGTCTTTTTGCTCACTCTGCTCTGATACAGTGTACAGTGGCTACCATGGTAACATACTTAATTTAGCAATCTTCAGATCTACACTGACCTCAGTTTTATGAACAGCTTTTTCAAAGAGCAATGCTAGAATGGATGTTTGCCACCCATAATTATAGCTATTAATCACTTTAGATAATACAAGGATGTGTCAGCTCTGTATTTACCTAGTAGCATATGCTTGTGTGATGAAAAGGCCCATACAATCAAAAACATATGCTCAAGTTTGGAGCAGTCGTATCCTTATAGTGAGAATGGCAAAAGTTTATTCAATATTTACAATAAAAATATCCTGTTTGCTATAAAATAACCTCCAATACCCCCAAATAGAAGAACATCAATGTCAGTACCAAATAGTCAAGAGAAAAACCAGCAGGTGAAAATAAATGGAATTTATTGTTCTTTTAGTATGCGACTGAACAAAAAGTGGAGTATTTTTTATTAAAAATACTTTCTTCCTTTCAAATAAGAAAATGGCCCAAAAAAGTGTGGATTTCCCATGCTATTTTTCATCATATGTTTATATGATTTTATCTTTCTTATCCTTTAGATTACAATGTATTATTTTAGCACATAACCCTTTGGACAGAATATCTTTGCTTACAGCTGAGCGTGTATGTAGCTATCCATCTTGCAATCCCTAAAATAAACAATTTATCCATTGTGCAGTCCCCAAAATAAGGAATTATCTGCTCAGAAGCCATTTCAGATTATGAGTGCTAACACAAGGAGAACTTGTAAGGCTAAAAGATGACTGATTTTCGTCCATAAACAAGTACATGTTTTTTTCAATAATAAATTTTTAAAACTTCATGAAATATGCATGATCTGTAAATGTCTACATTTGTGTTTTTGTAAAAATTTGTTTGTTTGTTTTTTGAAGGTTTGCAGGCAACAAAGTACTTGATTTAGAAATACATGGATATCCCTTTCAAAATGGTACTTATACCCCAAACTATAATTCTAACACTTGTCTTCATCATTTGCGCATATCTGAAGTTTCGACTCAGTATTTTCTGCTTATTTCTGAATATTCAGTAGCAGATAATTATGTTATTGCTGTAAAAGGTTTTATAATCTTTCCTAAGGTCATGAATCCTTCAAAGATAAAGGACAAAATCTATATTAGGTCATGAACAGGTTTCAGTGCTGAATTTCCTTCTGCCAATATATGGTTCTCAAACTTTTTGAAAAGAGGTGGGAATGCAACATATTTTTTCATGACATTCCAATAATTAATACAGTGTTTTAAATGAAACTAAACTCCTTTTTCTTATCTATATTTCTCAGTGTTTCAGATTGTAAAGGCTGACATTCTGACACGGAGTAGTTTCTACCCCATTTTTACCCACAGAGGTAAATCTGCCCCATTTTTTACTACATAATAATTTCTTTACTAAAGATTAGTGACTTATTTCCTGAAATAAGTTTTAAACATGAAAGATATTTAACTGCAATTTTTTTTATAGCATAAATATGAAGGCTCTTACAAGTATAGTAAACAGTGTAGGAAGGAATGAAAAATTTTGTTCTTTCCCTATGTTTACAAATAATTTTTTTTCCTCACCTCTCCTTGTACTTTCCCACTCAAGTACTTTTTTTTTTTTTTACAATGAAACTCTGTCACTAAAAACATTTTTAATGGCAGAAATGAAAACAGAATGTTTTTTTGGCAAAAGACTCTGAAAATTTTGCTCTTGAAATAGAGTGAAACTGCTATCATATGCATATGCAATCTTGGGGGCATTGTTTCATGTTTTCACATTGAAGGCAAAAGGAAAGTTTCAGTTATCATTTCAGTACTTTTAAAGTGATGAAATGAAAAACAACAGATGCACTAAAGTGAGACAGTAAATTTCATGTGCTCTTATCAGAAAGCTGCATTTATGAGACTTCCACTCTGCTGGGATATGCCTCCAAATGCTACAACCTAACAGAAAATAAGGCGAGATTTCTACAAAATGTGTATTCTGCGATCACTGAAGTCATGAAAAGAATGAGAAATAAGTCGATTTTAGCTCTGGAAATAGATTTCCTTATGTGTTTCTTTGTGTGTTTCCTGAGTTTGTAAGTTAAGAATAAGTTATTTGATGCAGAAAATGTAATGAACTTTTTAAATCAATAACTAAACTGGAAATATGGGCTATTAGTAAATATTTTTCTTAACTCTTTGCATGTACCATACAACATTACCCTATGCTAAATTGCATACTGTATTTATTTATTTAGTGTAAAAACACTTCTGAGTCAGAATGCTGTTGTGCAAGACAATGTTCAATTAGAAAAATAAAAAATGGCCTTTATCGATCAGAACTTAAACCAGAAGTGCTAAACAAGAGACATCAGATGAAGAGGAAAGGAACAAGATACAAGAAAATGCTGGACTACAAAATTCTCTGTAGGCATAGTCACTTGGATTTCAGATACTGTTGAAAAATCTGTAGCTAGCACTTAAAATGAGTACTGAAATATGCTTAGACTATATAAAAGTGTTTTGCCCATAAATGCAAAAATAAGTGGGAGGTCAGCACTTAGGAGCTACCCGAATCACATTGAGATAATTTCTTTTAACCTTTTTGAAATTCTCAGAGCATATCACATTTCATGAACCCTGCAGCTTCCTTGATGAGAATCAGAGAAATACACAGAGGGGAACATAATTAAGATTAATCCATATATATTTAACTAACTAATGAAGGTGGTTTGCTTATGGTGTGTATTCTGAGATATCACTAATAAAACCTTATCTTCTTTGAACAGGTAAATATCCCATTTCAACAGATTGCCAAAAGAAACTGCTAAAGACTTCAAAGGTAAGGACCTCCTTAAAAATGCTTCAAATGATCATTCCTTCTGGTTTATCAGAAAAGAAACTGGAGAATGTTAATTCTCTTCTACTATCTGGCTGATAACAAAGAATTGCAGATGGCATTAATCAACATAGACTTCCTCTTCCTGAAGCTGTTTACATATAAAAGACAAATTTTCACTTTACTCTTGTTTAAAAGGATAAGCTCAATTATTTTGATAACTGCAGAATAAAAAAGGATTAATGCGTGAAAATAAAATATTAAAACCTTGTAACATTTTTACCGTATTTTTCTTTGTGCAAGATTAAAAAGAATACTGTTAAGCTAGTAGAAAATTAAACTTGGTAAGGATTCTTTTTTTTTCAATATGAAAGCTTTCTATAGTCACTTTTTAAAATTTTTTTACTTGATACAACTTTCATTCCGCTAAGAAATATAAATTTGACTTTAGTTTCAAAGATTAAATTAATTTTGAGAGATCTTTAGATTTAGAATACATTTGATTTGCTTTCAGTTGTGGGGAAGACCTCAGTGTCATATTGTGTCCAGACTTCTATTTGTGGTACTTCATTGTTCTTCAGCTGTGTCTCCTGTAGCAAATAGTTGATTTTTAAACTCTTCTGTCCACCCTTACAGAAAATATTCTTGTCTCTCAAGGACACAGGTAACAGAAGACAAGTTTTCACTAAAATTGTTATTTTTAAGTCATCAAGTTAGAGAGGATGACAAGGGCATTGTGGTCTGCCCTAAACTCGGATTTGTTAACCAGAGAGAAAGAAAGAGCAGTAATTTAATGTTCCAGTCATCATCTCTGTGCCTACTTTATTTTAAAACACTTGGTATTTTAAGAGCCTGTCACAGGTCATTTATGCACATGTTTTAATGCATGCACTGACAGGATAGGAGATCCTATATCAATTAATATTTAGGCATACTTTTCTACCCTGCCTTAGAAAAAAAGTTCCATAATTACTGTATCTTCCCAAATGATAGCTTATTAATTACAGATATTAATTGAGAAGTTCTGAGAAAGTTCCACAAGTTTTTGGGGATTGTGCCAGATATCATTTGAGTACTGGACTTTTATGGGACAAAAACATGTTAAGTGGAGTATCTAAGCTGACACAAAAAGTTAAAGGCTCATTTCAGAACAGTTGTATTCCCAGGCTGACCAAGGACTTCAAGCCTGGTCTTACGTCCCAGACGAATTCCTGAAATATGCAGCCTTTCACTATTTTGTCTTTGGTCCTCTTATTCTTTTTCTGTTGTTGTTTTTTTTAAACTTTCTTTCAAAAATATTTTAGAAATTATTTTTTTCTTCTTGATTGAAATCCTGGGGCATTGTGAGATATGGGGAGCCACTTCCACGCTGCCTCAGTGTGCTACCTAACCCTCTCTTTGTATTCTTACAGTATACCTGCAATGCTTAGATTCATCGAAAAACTCCAATTTTCAGTAGTCTATTACACTTTGGAAGTTATGAAGGAAATCATGTTATAAAATGGCTGATGTTTGTTGTGTGTGCTGATGTGTTGCCAAGTTTGTTCCATTTTTCACTCTTGCTTTTCAGGTTTTGCCTTTATATAAAAATATAATTGATGAGGTAGTTTGTTACTTTCCCAAGTACCTCAGGTAGGCTTTGACCATGCCAAGATTTAAATAGTATTGCCTAAGTGAAAATATTTCAGTAAGAGTAGGAAAGAAGGAACCTTAGAGGTGAAAAATATAGAAGGGTTAAAAAAAGCATATTTAAAAAAAAAGCACAGAGGGGAAAGAGAGGGTGCCATACTCCAAGGTCCTATTTGGATGCCACTGAGGGTGCCTAGGAGAATCATCATTGAAGGACATAAAGCGTCAGGATGAGAAAATACAGGTCATATTTCTGACAGGTACATCTAACTATGAAAAAAAGAGCCCTATTCAGCATAGGAGGTTAAGGGAAGAATAGAACTAATGACATTACAATCCTCTTGAGAAGTCTTGTTTTGTTTATTAAATAAGCCACTCTAGTAAGATAAGTAGGAAGAACTGCTTAGTCTGGCAGTGTTAATTGATGCTGTCCTGGGAGTTTATTGTTATGTATTACTCTTTTTGTCCTTTCATGTAAAGATGTCAGCACATTGTACCTGACAGGATGTACTGTATATTATAAATTATTCTAATTGGGATAGAAAAATGGCCATCAATTCTTGCTACTCTCTATATCTAATGCATGAATTTACTTTGTACATGATATTACTTCACAAGTATGAAGTTTATTTTAGGATGTACTTTAAATGAGTACTGTTTCTATGAAGTATCCAGTTTATTCCATCCAGTTAAGTTTTGACACATACAGATATATTTCCCTACAGAAATACAGTGAACACGTGTATACAACACATACATGATAGGAAATGAGGACAAGAGGTAACAGGAATAGAGCCTTTCAAACCTGACATGAGATGCTTAGAAGAGAGTTAAACAGAATCTTGCAGTCTTTCCTGAGCACAGCTTGTATTGACAGCACTGCTACAATCCAAAGACAGGGCCAGGAAAGGGCAAGTATCAGCTTTATTCTATCTTTCATATCATGTCATGAGTGCATGGAATGCAAGGATGGGGCACACTGTATCTTGTACAAGTGGTTATAGCAATGTGGGTTTTCCCCTTACTTCTGTAATTCTGGGGCATGCAAAGTTTTAGAGATAATTTGAAGCAAAATGAATACATTTCATTGCAGTGAATTACTTCAGGGATGCTGTTTGAATCATGAGGGCAAGTATTTCCAAAGAAAATAGCTTTCTATCATTCTGAATTCCATTATTATATTGATGCAGCTTTTAGCCATTTCAAAACATAAAACAGTTTGGGAGAGGTTTTTTTACCTCTTAAAAAAATACTGGTGGAGATTTTTTTTCTGAATTTCAGTAAAAAATTGAAAAAATGAAAGTACTATTTTTAATCCTATTTCTGTAACACAACTGAGCAATCATGTGTGTTCAGCTTTGGGCCAATCCTGTCTATATTGAACACTGTAAATACTGCTCTTCCTGGTAAAATGTGATGGAAGTGCCTTGAGGGTATGTATGCTAAATATTTATTTATTGCATGGCTTGTTGCCTAAGTTTTTTGCTCCTTAGAGGCATGTATATTAAGTACTAGAGCATGTCAGTTGAGATTATTTAGCCTATGCGTTAGGAAGAATTATGAATTCAAGCATGTATCATCCATTTTGTTTAAAACCTCATTTGCCAAGCAGGTGTGTTTTAATAGGAGAAAAAATGCATTCCCCAGCACTCCAATTTTCAGCTATGTGACTACTTCTCTTTCTTTAAGACAGAAATAGCTGTTGGGTGAAAAAGAGATTGAGAGTCAAGAGAATGTGTTGAAAGGCATATGCAGTGGTTTTCAAAGGACTGGAGTGACTTGGAAGACTAGTTTCAAGAAAAATCAATGCAGTTTAGGAGGTGACATCATCCAGCAGAAAAAAATTACTTCAGGCAGGAACCATAAACACACTTAGACATTGCAAGATCTAATATTCAGAACCATCTGCGGACCCCTACATTCCCTGTATAGTGCACAAAAAGAGTTAAGCCCCTCTGAATGAGATCCACAGTCAAGAATGTATGGAGCAGACATTTGCCTATAGTTAATCATTAGGAAATCCTAGGGTATGGTGAAAATGATAGTGAAGTGACAGAATTTCTAATCCTCTCATGGTTTAGGATTAATGCTACTTCAAGTGACTAAACCTTGTTCTTGTTTCTTTCTTTAGGATAATAGCACTGAGGTTACCTTTTAAAAAATGTAATAGGAGATCTGAAGGGCACAATTGTTATGCATTCTACTTACTGTACTCCAGAATCCTGTGACTGACTATTACAGGACCCTGGCAAGTTTTCCACGTGAATAGAAATTCTTACCTTCCATCTAGTGAGAGTCATACTCAGAGAGTTATACCAGGCAACACTAATTTCTTCCTGTCTGGTTGAATTGAAATTCCAGGTACAGTAAACTGAAGAGAAAGAACTTGTTTGGGCTCAGTGGTTAAATTTGGAGAATAGAATTAGAGTTCAGGCCTATTGCCATGCATATGGATTCAAGATGTAATTTACATGAAATATATACAAAATTACAAAAATATTCACTTTATTAGATAAGTGAACTTCCCTTGGCCTGTTCTTGGACACTCAATCCTATTTAAAAAAGACTAGATTTTAAAAAAAATCAATTACTTTCTATTTGTGGTATCTTTACATGCAGACACTACTTGATTCAGTGTCATCAGTCTAAAATATGTACAGTTAAATTGTTTTATCAATTAAGATTTCAAAAGATTCAAATTTGATAAATTCAAAGATTTATCAAATCTTTGAATTATTCAAAGAGAAGAAATATTCAGGGTTTTTTTGCTTTTGTTTTTTGAACTTTGCACAGTGTAACATCATGCTAACACTGAGAAATGCATAAAAATTCATAAATGTTTTCTCACTCCTTATCTATTGAATGTTTTTTAGTAGGAAAATTACTTCTTCATTTGGAATTTTATAAAATAGGAATAAATCGAAAGCTTCTGCTACTTTTTCTAATTGAGGGATTTTGGTTTTTTTTTTTTAAACATAAACTGCTGCTTCTGACAACTTAGTCTCATTAGTTGGATTTACATGAATCCTCTAGTCAGGAGCAGGAATTGACTATAGAAATTCTCCTGCTAACCTCACTTGCCCAACAGTAAGAAAAGACAGGAATCTATTCTGCCTTTTTCATGTTGGCATATGGCATGCCAGTTGAGAGACTAAAATTTAAATTTCTACAACACATTGGGAGAAAAAAAGTAACAATCTCTGTCAGTGAGCAGCAGAACATTACTGATCTTCTCTACTTGGGGTTTTGCTTACTTAATCTCTGTGTAATTATTACCACTATCCCTCCAATCTTTGGGATTCAGGATGTGTGCATTTTCATACAGTCATGTCTGCGTCTTGTCATGCGCCTGACTTCCAGCAAATGTTATGGAGCAAACTGGTTTGGGAGCTGCTGCATATTCCAGGAAAAAAAGTGCTTTAATCTCCTGGTCCTTTTGGTTTTTCTACACTGAAAACAGTTGTCAGGCTCTGGAACAGGCTGCCCAGGGAAGTGGTTGAGTCACCATCCCCAGAGTTATTTGTCAGACACGTAGACATGACAGCTGGGGACATGGTTTAGAGGTGGGATTGGAAATGTTAGTTTTGTGGCTGAACTTGATGATCTAGTCCTTCCCAACATAAATGATTCCATGATTCCTACTGAATGCCCCTGAAGCAGGAAACTCAGCAGGAGACAGAAAACCCCTAGCCTCTCCCAGAGGAATTGTACCCTAACTGCTCTCCTTTCTAACCCCTTCTCATATCTTCATTCATCAGTCTTCATCTTGTACTCCTCCAGGTACAAGATTTCCAATTTATTTTTGCCTACAGAATATCCCCTTTGGCTGTTTTTTATCTTGTACAGTGAGGATATCAGAGCATTTCACTTTGAAATGCTCTGATATCCTCAGTTACACATGTGTCTTGGAGCTTTGTTATTTCATGGTTCAGCCTTCTGGTAAACCATTTTTAAGATGCCATATACTAATTTATAGAAAAGGCTTGAGAAAATGGGTGTAATGTGTTTCAAACTGATACACAATTTGTGGATTGTTGCTGTCAGTAACCTCAGAACACAATAATATATCAGAGATAAATAACAAGATATACTTATTTTATGGTACGTAATTTTACAGTTGAACTCTGAATTCATTTAAAGAATTCAGGGTTCCAACAAAAGGTATTACATAATTCTACCTGGAAAAAAAAAAGTATTAATATTGCAAAGTTCTGTTATCCAATCAAAGTGATTTAAGGAGATAGAATAAAATACCCAACTGAAAAGTTCATTCCTGCCACTATTAAAATTGAGATAAGAATTGTTATTGCCAAAGTAGCACTGTATGTAATTAGACACTATTTAATAACACAGGTAATGAAGCAACTGTAACTTTTCTGCATTTCAAAACCTCTACATTTTCCAGTTTATTTCTTTAACTTCTTTTTGCAGAAGAGGGTTCTTGCTTTCCACCCCAGATTTGAACTGGTAAACCAGACAAGTTTAATAATGCATGCCTGAGATATTTTGGTTTGTAGGGTTTTGACATTTGATTCTTATGCTATCTTTTCGTCTTCATTCTATTGCGTTTCAATTGAGCAAAACAAATTAAAGCGAACACAAGCTTGCTTTCCCCTCTTTTGTTGTTAGTGTCTGGAGGTCCTATTTTCAGAGTCATGTGTCTGTTTCAGAGATTGTGCATCTCTGCTTCACTGATGGTTGTAAGAACAACTCAGCACACTATGTAAGCTGTCAAGGGTGTCTGTCAGGAAGAAATGGAGCCATAATGCATGAAATAAACATGAAATAAAAATCAAAGCAAAGCAAAACTGAAGGGACTTGCTTATTTCAGGCATAGAGTGGGATTTAAATTCTCAAAATATTGCCTAAATATGAGGTTTAGTCTATCATTATCCTCTTGCCCGTCCCCCCTTTCCCCTGATTCTAATTCTGTAACTGACACATGTGAAATGGTACTAGCAATCATTGTAGCTTCTGAGGTAGTCTTTTATACTTCCTGGTATCCCAGGCACATTTCTTTTAGTCAAAATTGTGGTTTGAGATTTGGTCGTCAAAATGTCTATTAAATTTCACATTTCATTATAATTTACATCTGCCAAGAACTGCTTTCTGTAGTTGCATTGCATGGTGTTTCCTTCTGGTAACTAACCAAAAATATTGTACATAGCATCAAAATTGTTGTAATCTTGTTATTTTAATGAACGTATTTTCACCCTATATTCTTCATGCTCTGCTAGCTTTCAATTATTTTTTATAAAATTCTGTTTTCACTGGTATAATATGATTTTATCATATGCATTACATGCAGAGCTTAAAGATCACTTTCTTCCAACAGTCTGTAAATAGTAAAGGCATACTTCACCCCCTTTTCATGTGATTGGTTCTGTTCAGATTTTGCTTCGTTTATGTTCCTGTTATGATCTTCCTCTTTATCATTAAAAGCGTGTGCCTCTCACAGCTAACATATCTTCTCCGTTAGGTCAGTTTTTCCTTCTCTTCTCTACACAGACTTTGTTCACAAGCTGATAGTTCTTTTCTTATAAAATTTGTTTCTGACAACCAGTTGGTTGTCTCCGAAGACTAGGATATGTGAGTTCTCCATCAGACTCCTGTACTTAACCTGCTGCAGTTTGTGTGAGGCCAAAGGAGCACACCAGCTGTGCACAGCAGAGAATTTATTATCTGTTCAAGTCTTAAAAGTTTGCTCAAAGCCTTATTACTAGTCCATTTATTATAAGGGGAATGCTTTTATTTTGAATTAGATTCGCTTAAGACTGAAAAAACTCTAGTATCTACCTCTTTTCCTGCTGCTATGTTCACTAGTCGAGGGCCACCCTGGCTACTGAGGCTGGTGGCTTCTGTCTTAGAGGAAAAGGTTGGCATGAGTTATCACCATCCCAAGTCCTCCAGCAGGAGAGAGCCAATTTTCATAGTGGGGAGGTTCCTCCCCTCAGGGAGTTTATGTTTATGAATGTGGTTTCTTCTTCTCTTCAGTGTCATCTTGGGGGCATTATGTTTTTGTTAGCATGCTCTCACTCACTGTATGTATGTGCTGTGTTTTACATACTTGGGTTCTTGTTCTTTGTCTACTTGTTACCCTGGAAACTGTTTTTCCTTAATACTGGGGTTTTTTTTCCCTAATAACCAGAAGCTGACAGTGGTTGAGTTGTCTGTAAGCTCCTGGTTTCAATCTGTGCCTTTACTTCAAGGCTTCTGCTGTCATCCTGTGTCTGTACTCCTCGAGACGACGTTTTAATGAAAGGCCGTGGACAGGTCTACAAAGAACAAGTTCTTGGTAGTACTGTTAGTTATGAAGCATTTATAGCTCTGGGCATCACACAACATAACTGTGCACAGTGAAGCAAGAGCTAAATCAAGTAGGTCCTACTTTGGAAAATTTGGAAAATTTGGAAAATTCATGACATCACAAGGCATTTAAATTCTGTGTTAACCAAGATATAACCTTTCCAGTTAAAAGTACATGGCAGTTTCTTATGCAAGCAGTGCTGGGAGGCGGACCTGCGCTTGTTTCTGCACTATGGCAAATGAACAACAGTATTTGAATTATGCAGAATTCCTTTAAAAAAAAAAAAAAGAAGAAGGATGCTTAAGCCAAAATTTGTACATTTAGATTTGTATGCTAGAATAACTGCGCTTGAATTTAGAAGTGTTAAGCAGTTAGCATCTCCTGATGAAATTAGTGAAAGTTACTGAATGTATTCTACTAATAACAGCAGCAATGTTGTGATATGGAAGAGGAACATAGCATAGTGGTCTGAGCTGTAATTATTATTCAGACAGCCAGTTGCTTCTGAACATTAAATAAATCATGTTTTTTTAGGCTTATGCTATTTTTTAAAAGGGAAGCAGTATTTACTATTCCTAGCTTTACACTGAAAGTCTGGAAGAAAAAAAGAATTGCATTGTAACACAGTAACAAATACTACATTTTTAGCTTCAGGAATCAAAAAGGAATCAATTATATTTATCTCAAATTTTATTAAATTTTGTTTCTGATCAGGTTAGTAGTTGGGTTTTCTTTCACGTACTTCCTTTGTCTTCTTTCCTTCCCTCCATTCAGGTTGGTAATATCCTTTAACAGACCACAGTTCAATTACACTGGAATTTCAGCTAATTATGATGAAGGGATGCTTTCTTTGCTCTTCGTAAGGGAATTTTAACACTGACTGTTCAACTGTAGAAAAGAATACCTGCAACTGAATGCTGTCTAAAAAATGTTTTCAAAGAAGTATGACGTGTACATCATGGAAGTGATATAGAAAAAGCCTTGTTTTTTGTGAATTTTTAAAAAGTAAACTTGTCTCTTACAATTCTTTGTAGAATGTTAATTCTCTGACATTGATCAAAATACTGTGGGTCATGGTTGCTTACCAGCATCATTTACTACCATCATCTGTAGCACAGATCTGTATCTCTGCTGTCTTTTGCCAGAATTTTCTGACAAATCAGCTGTTGCACAGTCTTTGAAAAAAAAATTCAGCGTGTAACTTATTTCTCAACATAAAGCATCATACAGAATGATTCATGACCAACTCTGAAGTGGAGCATTTTTCAAATTTTTCAATTGAGTTGGAATGCATTACAGTAGATGTTGAAAGTCCTGAAGATGAAAAAAGGGCCTAGAACTTGCTCTGGTTAGTTAAGTGCCCTGAAGATCAGTTTAAAGAATCATGCCCTTTCTTGTGTTCTCTTTCTGCCCTTCCCTTAAATTAAACAATGACAACACTTCAGAAGTACTCATGTATTAAAAGTCTTAAAAAGGATTTTTATACTAATTCAGGAGAGAGACAATTGTTTCCTTGTGTTTCACAACACATCTACATATCTGAAACCCCAGTCTCTTCAGTGTCTTAGAATATTCAACATTGCTGTGGAACGATGTGTTTGAGGAACTGTAACATTAAACAGAGGAAAATTTTGGGGTCGATTAAAAACTGAGTTGTGATTTTTCAGGGCAGAGTTACCACCAAATATTTTTAAAGGTCTGTAGGATTCATGCTTGACCTTGGGATTTACTTTTTTTTCTTACAGAATCTCCATTACGACTGTTTAATTTTAGTACAAAGCATTTGGTCACAATGCAAAAGTGTATCCTTAGACATAAAATTCATTTGCTAATCGTTTCGGTTTTTCTGCAGACATATATTTGTACAAGTAGTGAGTATGCACATGAAGGACATGTCTTCCTGGTTTTGCCTTAAATTCCTGACATACTACAATATTTCCTGCCCTTTGAAGGGTCATGTTGAGTTAACATTAAACTTAAAAATTATTATATCCCTATAAAGGACCTACCTACAGTTGGGGATGGCTCCCTCCATCTGGTGACTTTTGATTTGCTGTTGTTTGTTCAGGAAAATTGCTATAATGCAGTTGAAGATAAAGGTAGGAAAAAGAAGAACACCACTATTTTAGCTATCCAGTGCACTGGGAGGGAATTGAAAGCATAAATGTACTTTCTATATTTTTCTAAAATACTGGAGAATTCTCTGACCAGTATCAAGTTCAACAACTCTCCATTTAGCTTCATATTTGTTATATTCAACAGTCACTAGTATATCACAATGACTACTAATTCCTTTACACTGCCTCTTTTTTAGTGTAACGAGAAATTATGGTGATCTGTATTTGAAATCACTTCCTTCGTGATAGTGCCTGGCAAAGATTTATTTTCCTTGGATGTAAAATAATATTACGTTATGTAGCATCATTAAACCATTAAATACAATGGGGTTTATCACCTAATCCTTCTCAAAAGTATTTTTCAATGGCTGAAGACACGAAGCGAATAGAAATTTATTATCTAAAGCCAGGAGGATTGTCTAATTCTTTAAAGAAACAAAGGATCTGGAATTCATCCAGAATATTTGACTTAAAAACTTGCTCAATTACCACAGTTCAGATTTTGTTAGAAAAAAGCCTGAATTTATACCTCATTACCGTAATGCTCCTCATTCTCTTGTTGTCTTGGGGCAATCTCTACTTCTTGCAGAGGTTGTAAATGCAATTACAGATTCTCAATGACCCTACTCACCCTCTTTATGCCCAGTGACAACTTATAACATAGGGCAGCAAAGATACGATTTCAGGCCTCTTGATGGTTACAAATATGCTGTATAGGCTTTAGTGAGGCTGGGATGAGTAATTTTTATTTTTTATTCTTACTGAAGTAAAAATCTAAGGAAATTATTTCAGGCACACAAGAAGTGAACAGTGTTTAATTTTCTTGACAACAAGGAAACCAGCCTGAAAGTGTGAAGTAAAATATTTTTTTTACACAATCTTTTCCTTCTTTTCTTTCAATTAAACAAAGATTTCAGTATAAGAAGACAAATACCAAGAGAAATAGTGTAGCTTTGGGACAGATAATTTTTTAGGGCATCTTAATTGATTTTTGTGTTTGATCTGTACATTACTTTCTTTATTCTTTTGGGGAAATGTCTAATATTAAAGAGAAATATTTCAGCCATCTGAAACTATATTCCTAACTTAAAAGTTGATTAACAGGCATTCTGTAACATTCTACATGTCTCGGGGATTTTTAAATAATGGTTTCTCACTCTCAGATTTCTTGGTGGTTTTTTTCTTTACTTTCTCAATTTCTGATTAGTTTCTTCCATATCTGAAAAGTTAAGTATCAATTTTTAAGTTTTATTTTTCAATGCCATTAATGGGACTTCTATTAGAAGTATAATTTGCAATTTTAAACAATGCTTTCTTTTTTTCTGAAAATGTTTCAAAATTTGTCAGTGTGCTTGCAAAACGGGTGTTTGTTTTTTTTTTTTTTTTTTTTTTTTTTTTTTTTTTTCCACAGAGCTAAATGTCTTTTTAAATATCATAAATTTTTGTATCATTTTCCTCAGTGGCATTTTAACCCATGCAGTTGTAAGGCCAGCATAATATCCACCATAATTCAGGTATGATATGTACTCTGCTTTTAATGAGACATATGAGATTTTCTCATTTAATGAGATTTACTACCAAGTCACAGAATCAAAATATCACAGAACAGTTGAGGTTAGAAGGGACCTCATGAGATTGGCTGCTCCAATCTCCCTTGTCAAAGCAGAATTAGACTAGAGCACGTTTCTCAGGTTCATATCCAACCAGGTTTTAGATATTCCCAAGGATGGAGACTCCACAATCTCTTTTAGTAACCTGTTTCATTGTTTGATCCACTTTGCGGTACAAAAGATTTTTCCTACGTTTAAATAAAATGTCCTGTGTTTCTGTTTTTGATGACTGTGTCTTCTTATAAGAGTGTGGAAAGCCTTATTAAAGTTAAGATATCCCCTGTGTCCACCGATCCAGTAATGTCATTATAGCAACCTATCATGATGGTCAAGCATGATTTCTCCTTCTTAAATCCAGGCTAGCTTGGATTTTTCACCTTCTTGCCCTTAATGAGTTTGGATATGGTTTTCAGGGTTATTTTTCCATCATCACTATATGAACTGAGTTCAGGGTGATCAGCCCATACTTTCCTGGATCCTCTATCTTGTCCTTCTTAAAGACAGGAGGGACATTTTCTTTCTTGCAGTCCTGGGAAACACCATCTAATTTCCACCACCTTTCAAAGATTGCCATTTGAGTGATGTCACCCAGCTCTCTCAGCACTGGTTGGAGCTTACCAATATGTTCCATTGGCTTGTGGTTCCCAGTCGTTCAAGTGCTGCCTTAGATGACACTTCTCTACTAGGAGTGAGTCTTCATAACACCAGACTTTCCCACTGTGCTCAGGAGGATGGAATTTCTAAAGGAAGACCTTACTAGTAAATTCCAGGAAGAACAACTTCGCCTTATCCTTAGTCAGCATCTGACCCATTTAACCGCCCTGGGTTGTGATCCTACTTTTTTCCCTTGCTTCTTTCTCTCAGCATTCTGCACTCCACCATCTGATGGTCACTGCAGCCAAGACTGCACCTGACCTTCACATTCCTAACCAGTTCTTCTATGTTTGCAAATATGGGATCCGCCAGGCTGCCTGCAGTACAGATTATATGCAGCCAAGCTGAAACATGGATTTCTGCAGGTGGTAGAGGTCTAAAACTCCACATTCCAGTCTTGATTCTTGAAAGAGAATTTCACTGGATATATATGGTAAGACCTATTGAAAATAAAGTCAAATTAGACAGGATATAGGTTCATGCCTTTTCTGGAGATAAATATTCATGGAGATGAAATAGCATGGGCTTATGAAAATGAGATTTTAGTGTAATGCATTAATACATAGATAGTTATGACTGTTAGAAATTAATATGTATGTAAAGTGGGTATGTATCTAGAAAAATAAATGCACACACTCTATGATAAAATTAAATGTGGTGACTTTGGAGTAGTCAAAGTCAAGCCAAAACCTTTTTTTGTATCACCTTAAAGTGTATTGTGTTTTAGAATGATGGATGACATTGTAAATTAAAGTTGTTCTTTTCTTGTGGTAAAAAACTGCCAAATTCTAAGTAATTTTTTCTCATTTGGCACTCAATCGCCAATATTTTTTTTCAAAATAACAGACAAACAAAGCCATAAGTTTTTCAGACACAAATAAAATCCACAATGCTTGGTGCTCCTCATGTTGGCTTTATAGCTGCAATTAATTAACAAATACTATTCCCATAGTTAGTCTGCTGCATTTGATCTCCATGTGTTAAGATATTTGACAAGATAGGTGCTATACCTGCCTTGATTTTTTTTTTTATTTTTAAAGACATCAATTCTAATGCCAGCTTACTCAAAACACAAGGGTTAGGGAGAGTCTAATATCTGCTAAGTGGAAAAAGACATAAAGGATATTGGGGAAATGATTATTTTTAAGCTTCCAGTTAGATACTACAATCAGTGGAAGTTCAAAAATAGACAAGAGAGCTTGTGAGACCTCTGTGTCAAAATACACTAATGCTCCAAATTGGTATGGATTTCACCGGGAAAATTTATAAACCTATTTCGTACTCAAGCTATGCTAAGTAAACCTCTCCCTTCCCCCAACAGAAGCATAAATATTCACTGCTGTCAAAGAATATTAGCTAGGAATGGAAGAAAAATATATTCATGTATTTCCTTTGTTTTCAAATTGAAAATTTAATCATGCTCTAGTCCTCAAAAATTAGATGGTGAGATCGTTGATTGGTACAGAATAAGTATTATCAGTTTTCAGAGTAGAACTTTTTGACCAGTATTCAAGATAAATGAAATCAAACATGTTTCAAGGAAATAGGTTTCTTCTTTATATTTGAACTGTGTTGTCTTCAAGAGAAAGATATTTAGTGGTTTTAGAAATGTTGCCATAATATTTTACAGTAGCAACAAATAAGGTTATTACCCCTCAGTTTATCTTTGATATTAGCACTTAATATGATGGGGTGGATAACAGCTGTTGCAAGTCACCTCTTTCATTGGCAGAATCCACAAAAATAACAAAAAAATTTGAAGTCAGAAATGGCCTAAAAAGGCAGTTTATTCACACTGAAGCCTTAGTTAATATTCTTTTCCTTGGTTTTATGCTAGGAATTTGTGGATCTCTATTTCTTATGCGGAATTTACTATTTAGAGAAGTAGGATATAGAGGAAGAAGTAGTATTGATTGCTACATTGTGTAATTTCAGAACTTCATATGTAGAATTTGGGAATATTTTCAGTTGCCCTGAGGAAGTTAGGGTGGTTGATTTGTTGGTTTTGATTTTGATTTAAACTCCAGTGTTTGGTGAACAACGCTTAAGAGTAAAATTTCTCAAACATTTTTCCTGTGAGATATTTGTTTATGTCAATCTAGATACAAAATACACGAGCTTTCTTTTTTTAAGTCACTAAAAAAGTTTTGATTATTGGTTATTTTACGGATCTATTTACAGGCACAAAAGCATCATGGGCATGATCAGAATAAAAAGATCAGAGAGGTAATTCAAAACCATCTGATGTGCAATGTCCAAAATATGTAATTCCTGCCTTCCAAGGTGCACATTATGATTCTTGTTACCTGATCACCCAGGTTAGGAGACCAATCCCCCTCTGTCCTTGCTCCATAAGGCAGACCTGCATTCTATAATTTCTGCAAGACATACCTTAAACCAGATCTGTGATAGGAATACCTTCCTGCAAAATGTAGATTAGCAAAAGAGTTGGAATTTATTCAAACTTAGACATTATGAAGAGAGGTGTTCCCAACAGCATCTTCTCTGTCTGCCCATACCCTCAGAAACTAAGAAATATTTCCGAAAATGAAGTGGAGTGCACATAGAATTTTATGGTTGAGTCTGAGAAAGCTGATCTTTTAAGTAGTGGTGTTCAACAAATCCACGATGTGTTACACAGAACAGCGTATTGCCAAAACAGACTGATTCCTGTTTTCCTAATGGAATGCCCTTACTATATTGATTCAGCCAAACCCAAATGAACTGCAGGTCAGTCTGCCAAACTGTCCATTTGACATTGTGGTCTTCTACATACTGAACAGGAAAATATCTAAGAACAACCTAGTCTTTTTGATTTTGAAATGTAAATGGATCTGCAGGCTTGTCAAGCCTTCAACAGTCTTTTTGTGGGATCTTAATGCCACAGCTGAGGATATGTCTCCCATCTATATGATCTTTCAAATGGGGTATCAAGGTGAATAAAAACAATTGGAACTGTGGGCATTCTGCACTTGTGAGTTTTGCTTGCTATTTAAATACTCATGAATTTGCTGAGCAACCAGTGTGTCTAAAACTCTTAAGCAGGATTTAGAAGGTTCCTTGCTTGAAACAGTTCTAAGTAGCAGAGAATGGGGTACAAATTATTCCTACTTATCACCTGTTTTAATCTAGATTATTCATCAGGTATCTGATAATTTGCATAGATCACATTCCTAATTTTGTGGTTTTACTCACCAGACTTTCTTGCAGAAAGAGATTAATGTGTATGTAAGGAATACAGCTTTGAAAGTGTTGGTAGTGCGCTAGTATGACAGATAATGAGGCAATTTGGCAGGACATCAGAAACTAATTGAGCTCAGTTCACATCAGCGCAGATTTTTTAGCTGAAGCTGTATCTTCAAAAACGAACAATAGAATTACATAAGACAATATGACATGTACAATTTTAATTGGAAACTCTAATTTAAAATATTTAAAGCATGTTTAGAATAAATTGAGAATCTATGGACATTCTTATCCAATTAATTAAGCTTTTTCAGTGGGTTGTATAATGACTTAGTGTCAAAAATATAAATTATGAAAGTCTCTGAACACATAAATATTCAAAAATCTTTTAAAGATAAGGGATTTGGGTTTTTAGATAAAGGATCTCACAACTGCACACTGCTATGTAAAGTGAACATAGAATTTTGAGATAGCTATTGAAATCTGTAAGTACTTTTAAAACACTGTTTAATTTAGAAAGTAGAGCTTTGATTTGGTCACACAACAAAGGAAGGTTTTAAAATGTGATTTAAAAACATTTCAAAGATCATTAAATGATTTTGATAATACTGATTTTCAAGTATTTATGTTAATCTCTGGGGGCACTGTATGGTGTTACTAGAGCATTGACACACACGATGTTCTTCTGTTACTAGGATGGCAACTGAGAATCTGTTAAAATGATGTTTTAAAGGATGAATGTCTCCCATAAAAGGGAATACTTAAAAATTATTTGGGGCAGGGACTGATTGTAAGTCTTCATCAAACCATTGTTTGAATCATGTCTATTATGATTCACTTACACTATTTTTATTTTTCTTATTCTTTGATGAATAATATTTCCTGCAAATTCAAATTGTAAATGAAAACATGGATATACTTAGTACACTTAGCATGTGGTATAATACTTTAATAAAACCCTGTAGGAAAAAGAGGAAATATATCTGATTTTATGGGTAGTAAAGCTGTTGTGTAATAGACTGAATTGATTTTGCTTCAAAGTCACCAGTCATGTCAGTGTTAACACTGAGAGCAGAAACAGGACATCTTGATTTACAGGGTATGGTATCATCCTCATCAGTGGTTCACATTTTTTCTCTCATTGTCTTTTTTCTTTTTTTATTCTACTGTGCAAATAGTTTAAAGCAATAGGATTGCTTGTGAAAAGTAACCATGCTGCCCTAGTAATAATTAAATGGTTTTTGGTAGTCTTTTGCATTTCATAATATTATCAGTTTTTAAACTATGCTATTTCTTTAATTTATTATGTCAAAATGTCTGGATTGGAAGCACTAGCAGATTTTAGGTTTGACGGGGATGGGGAGGAGGTTTGGTTGGTTTTATTGTTTTGTTTTGTGTTGTTTTTAAGGTTTTTTTAATGTAAATAAATACATTGCTTGCAAAGTAAAGGCATTTTAACAAATTGAACATTATGCATTAATCCCTTACCAGTATTAGTAGACCTGCAATAATTAAATTCTTAACTTTCTCTGACTTCATCCTAATAACTACTTGCTGAAAATAAATTTTGAAATTCTATATGGAATAATGGGTGCTTCTGATATAAAATATTATATGTCAAGCTTATTCTTATAATTAACTGTAATGTACAGAATAATCTTGTCTCACAACCACAAAACATTTTGAAACAGTAAAACTGAAAGTGACTTTTAATCACAGTTTGTAGATGGAGTCAATTTACCAATTCAATGGCAGTTGTCAGATATTACTAACATTTTTGTACACTTCTTCACAATACCAGACAAGTGCATCAGTAATTATGTATGGGTTGGACAATGCCGATTTTTTTTCCCCACAAAGAAACACAGTTTAGCAAATTCAGGATATATAAACACTCATTAACAGCACAGACAAATGCACTGCACTTGTTTTGATTAGCTTCCTTTTACAATTTTTCAATAACTGTTTACTACTGACTGCTGCTATGAATATCAAGACTTCCTTTCACAAACTGTCTCCAGCTAATTTTGATGATTGACTGTGAGGACTTGAATGGCATGGGCACTGGAAGTCTGCCTAAAAACACTGACAACTTGAATGATTATCTTGCATCATTCATGGTAACTCTGTCAGATTGTCTGAGAAAAATTATAAAAGAAACATAGGTCATTGCAGAATGAATATGATGTGTCCAAAATGGTTGCCTTGAAGCTGCTGGAGTTTACTTAGTCAATAATCTGTCATGAAAAAGTAATTCAGTATATTTTATTGAAAGGCTGGACAAATCAGTTCTACTGTACTCTAGTACCTTTCCAGGAATGTAATGTAGCTTCCTCTTTAAAACTGTTTACATTATTAAAAAATTAATAAAATTATGAAATTCTCAGCTGATTGTCATAATTGTCTCTGAATTGTCTTTTGTCTTAAAAGGACATATATCAATATATCAAATATAGTATTTTTCAGATTTATAAAATTTCAATGTGTTCTGGATGTAGTAGATGTGTTTTTTTCTTTTAAAGATAGTTTAAAATTAACAGTAATTTTAATAAGGAACTAATATTCTCAACTCTTTTGACATCAAGACATATATAATGGTCACTATAACCTATACAGTTTATTTTCTGCTGAATATATAGAGAAATTAACTTGTTATTGTTGTTTTTTTTAATACTGCCAACACCCATTTCACCACTAAAAATGAAAAGTTCTGTATAATACTTACTTTTAAAATTTGATTGTATTAAGGAGATTTTTTTTTTAGTCAATAATGCCATTAAAACTACTTGCTAAATCCAGTGCACCAAGCACAAAGTAACAAGTAAGATTTGGTGAACTTTTATTCTTAGAGGTGTAGTAATTCTGACATGATTACACAATTTTAACTAGAGCATTTTATGTAGATAAGCTCAATCTTATTGTACCTGCTTAAAAACTTGTAGACCAGTACTGCAGTTTGTAATATGCAAGCTCTGGCTTTTCAACGAATCATTTTATGTTAGAAACCATAAAGTGTGTCCAGTGAAAGATAATTTGTGTCAGCTGAAACTGTAGCCTGAAGCAACTCGGTGGGCTATCACTTTAATCTAGTTATTGCAACCTTGAAGTATGTATTAGTAAGCTGAGGGTAAAAATGTCAAAATCACAGTTGAGACTGATCACTAAGAGTTTCTGCAAACGACAGAAAACTGTCCCATGTATTCTTTTCTTGAGGCTGGTCAACTGGAATTGAAGTCATATTGACTGTGGGATATTTTAAAAATATAGGTTACTTTAAAAATTTCTAGTTATTTCTCAAAAAATATGCTTTTCTTTTGTGAAAACTTCCATAGCTATAAATTTACACACAAAAAAATTTACTGTCATTCAAAGAACTGAAATTATCAAAGGTATAATTTGCCATTGCCTTCTGTTTATCAAATGAACACCAGAGTACTGTATTTGCAGACTAGTAGAAAGTATGTTAATAATTCTTTAGTACACTAATATTGCATTAAACAGTATATTTAACAGGATTTAAAAAAAAAAAAAGGTTAATTTTGTCAAAGATAATCACTTCTTTGACTGCTAATACCTGCAATAAGCTAGCTCCCAGACTATAGTAATAGAATTACAGAATGGTCGAGGTAGTACAGGACCTCTGTAGGTCTTTTGGTTCAACTCCCCTGCACAAGTAGGGTCATCTAGAGCTGGTTGCCCAGATCCAGGTCCAGATGGCATTTGCAAATTTCCAAGTATGGAAACTCCACAGCCTTCCTGGGCAGCCTGTGCCAGTGCTCAGTCACCCTCACAGTAAGAAGTGTTTCCATATGCTCAGGCAAAACCTCCTGTGTCTCAGTCTGTGCCCATTGCCACTTGTCCAGCCACTGAACACCACTAAAAAGAGCCTGACTCCATCTTCTTTACACCCTCCCTTCAGGTATTTGTACACATGAAATCCTCCCTGAGCCTTCAGGCTGAACAGTCCCAGCTCTCTTGGCCCTTCCTCAGAGGACAGATGGTTCAGTCCCTTCATCATCTTTGCAGCCTTTCACTGGGTTCTGTCCAGTATGTCCAGGTCTCTCTTCTACTGAGAAGTTCAGAACTGGACATGATACTCCAGGTGTGGTCTCACCAGTGCCATGCAGGACAGTACACAACTGAATAGGAGTTGGGCTTGATGATCCTTCTGGGTCCCTTACAACTCAGGATATTCGTGACATTTTATTAATTCCTGAGCCATTCTTGGTAACAGGTATAGCATGGGACTGTCTGCACCACTGCAGATGGGCATGACAAATCCCTGAATAAATGGAGCATATGTGAGAATAATTCCTGATCTTAATACTTCTTTTGTTCAGAGACATGATGCTATGTATACAGTTCAAAACCACATTTATGTGTGGAATCAGAAACTGATTTATACAATGAATACTGTACTATTTAGAATGTATTACTTGCAAAATGCTAAAAATAGGTGAAGTATAGGTTTCATTCATTTCACTCTGTTGGAAATTGTGAAGGACACATCTGCAAGTAGATTAATATAGCTGTTTTCAGTGTTGTCTGTGTTTCATTCTAGAAAAGTTAAAAGAAAATGGATAGTGGACTGTTATCTTAAAGGTTTAAGACCTAAGCCTAATTTATATGTATGTATATTTCTTATATATGAATTTTATTTTAGTCTTCACTGCAGTGCCATTACAGACATTTTGAGGGAAGAGGTTCATTATGGCTTTTAAAATTCATTGTGTCTAACAGCATATGTAAACAGATAACATAATGTGAGAATTTTCACTTTGAAGTGCTACAATAATATTCTTGATTTAATGTGTTTCATGAGCTGAAATAATCCCTTCTCATTCAGATTTTAAAATAGTTATGTTGGTCTGTGTAAATATCTATGTTTATTCTTAATGTGTTTTTTCTAGACATGCAGTAATTATTCTAGATAAATTGGATATCTCTAGCTATGTTCAAAATTCATAAATACCCACTAAATTAATATATTTCATTACTCTCTTTTTAACAGTACTTGAAGTATTTTTCACATATACAGATTGCATTTTTTTTTCACATATTATTCAAAAGGGACAAAGGTTGCACGTTTGCCTTGAACTGTCAGTATCTTTTTCTCTTTTGGAGATCCTCATCCTGTATCTCACTTCCTTCCATGATTGAGGAACACTCTGTTGTGCTTTAAAAAATGGTGCTTAACCAATCTGAACTTTCTCTGCTAGATGTCATGAAGATGTTGTAGAACCTGGAAAATCTTACATTGCCCTATTGGTACTGCTAGTCACACATTTTTCTAGATTGCATTCTGTCTGGATTACACTTCTTTAAAAGTATGATGTGGCATCATGGATCTATTACATTTCCTGGAATCTCCCTGCTAATTGCCGTGGGAGTCATTGCACTGCACAGTTCACTGAACTCACTGAATATGGGCATAAACTTCTGAAATAGAACCTGGGAAGCCCAAGCAGCAAATTGTCTGTGGTTATTCAGATCTTGTCTTGGTGCTGAAAAACCACACACACTACTATATCTTCTTTTCTACCCCTGCACACTGACCCTGATTTCAGACACAGTTGCACAATTTACTTTATTTGTCTCCATAAATGAATGCATTCTTTCTTGCATATGCTGTGAGATAGCTTCTCTAATAGTTGCTGATTGATACGGAATGCAGCATAGTCAAGAAAAGTGAAAGCACCCTTTATTCATGGTACAAATGGTGTTATGGGTGCATACGGACATCTGGTAAGGTTTGGCATTGTTGCTGTAAAATGTCCTGGCTTCTGGACAATAATGGTTAAAAGCAGCGATACCCTAAAATAAAAGTCTTATATTATGCCAAGTTTAACTTGACAAGCAGAGCATGCCTGTGTAAGAGAGTGGGTAATCCAGTCATGCTCCTTCTGAAAAAAATAATAGCTTCAATTCACATAGCTTTAAACTTACTTGTATAAAGATTCATAATATACTTTCATATACATGCACATTCATAAATTACTGTTTATGTTGTACATAAAGAAGCATCCTCAAGGGCCTTGTATATCCTAAAAACGCAAACTCTAAAGCACATGGTTTGGTATTTAGCACTTGGTATTCTGCTGCTTTTAACATTTGTAAACTTTTTCATCATGTTAATATGATACTAAAAGTTCATGATATTACCCCCTCCTTCAGGCACCAGTTATTCATCTTTTTAGAGTTTCAAAAGTTGATATGAAATTTGATGTGTCACTTTCCAGCTGGGGCTCTAACTCTGCTGGAACTTTATATAACTTGTAGAAATTATAGCCAACTTTAGAAACTATTGTGAGATCAGGTAAAACTAAGAAATGAAACTCGGGAAGGCTTTATGAATGGATGAAAGTAATAAACCCAAGAAAATCCATAGAATCTTTCCATTTGTTTTGGTTTGTTGGGACTTTGCATTAGGATTTGTCTCCATCTTAAGCAAAGTTGTCCTTACATATTTTTGCTGTTCAAGTTCCTAAATCTAATCCCTTTTTATATCACATAAATATAACCGGTACAGTCTCAACTGCAGAGTTGCTTTTTTTAATCAGTATTTGAGGGATGTCATTACAACACTGCAATTTATTTCTCTGATTATTCTATAGTTCTGTTTTCTCCAGGAGAAAAGGAGATCAGCTATTTTCATGTGTCATGCTTTTTCCTACAGACCAAAGATATTTGTATAACCCTCCAGCAAATATATCTGTATAACCCTCCAGCATTTCCTCTTCTGATGACCAGGAGACAATATGAAATTTAATAGGTGGACATTTTAGGCCCACATTAGAGGTAGACCTAAACTGGAACTTTAACCTTTGTTCAGTACTCGGATGTTGGGTTGGGTGATGAGAGTTTTTTTATTTTTTATATAAAATTATATGAGGGGATATTTTGAAGACCAAAACCAGACACAATTGAGAATTAACTTCTCTTTACTATTTTTAACTCATGGGATCTTTGTAGATTTAACACATTTTGATAATGGTCTGGAACTAAACTTTATTTAAGCATTTTAGCTGCAAAATCTGGAAACAGACCAGGATGCTGGTGGTAAGGTTCAAACCAACCTCATCGCTTCTATATATGCATTTGCAAAAGCTTATTGCTACAAAATAGTGGTAGGGAATATTTTTTTACAGTGCATAAGAGATAGACAAATAAAATGCATATATTTCAGAATTACACTCTTTTTTTTATTTTTTTTTAGCTTGTAGCAGACAAATTTAGTTGTTGAAGAGTAATGGGTAGTAAGACATGAGGAAAATACATCCTTACCTTAACATAGCCAAGATTATATGAAGGTCACCCACAAATGAAAAAATAAGACTTTAATGAACTGTGGTATAAACTGACCACAGTTTTATTAACTGTAGCAAAACAAATTAAATAATTTGTCATCTCCCTGAGATTCTAGTAACTAATTTCTGTGATTTGAGTTCATCTTAGTGTCACCTTGGCCCAGTCTTTTGCAACACCATATCTACTGCCATGAAATCTCATCATGCCGGCAACTGTTTAACTGGGAATTTTCAATTCCGGCTAAAAATGAGATAAAGCATCCCTAACATGGGCATTTCTTCTTCTTAAATAGGTTTCACTGTTAATTCTGCAGATAGAGGGTAAACACCTTCATTTTGCCACCTGAATTGTGGCACTAGAAGCAATCAATACTGCCATTTAACTACTGCACATAGAGACTTTGAAATAAAATAGTCAAATCCTCCTTTAAAGAAGTGTGACAGTTTTGCATTCATAGCTCTGAAGTAGACCACAAAATATTGTTGTTAACAAGACTGAAAAATATTAGACTGAGGATGAAAAGCAGTGTTGTTAAATTCTTTTACATCAAGTTCTACATGACAATTATACTTTAAGTCTCACCTACACTTCTTAATGTTTGGAAATGAGGACTTTTATCCATTGTGGAGAATGACTTTACAATAGGGATAGTTCCAACACAGGAAGGTTAAAAAGTAATTATGAATTTCAAAATTCTAATTTTTCAAGTCTTAAAACTGGTCATCAAAAGCATAATAATTTTTGGTTGGAATTTTGCCTTATTAAGAACTTGATTACTTGCACAATACTTTTGGTAGCATTTTTCATAGTTCAACGGCAGAAAGATGTTGAGGTCTATATTAGCGTAGCCAGTCTTCAAATGCAGAGATGTCCTTACCCTCAGACTTCAGAAAGGGCCACTATTAAAAAAAAAGGAACGGAACGGAACGGAACGGAACGGAACGGAACGGAAAGGAAAGGAAAGGAAAGGAAAGGAAAGGAAAGGAAAGGAAAGGAAAGGAAAGGAAAGGAAAGGAAAGGAAAGGGTATCAGCTGCAAAATATTCATATAAGTCTTCCGCAGAGAGTTTTATTTATGCTGCCTATTATGATGTAATTTCAAAAGGGAGAAAGAATTTGAATCTGAAGCAGAGAAATCACCAGTTTATGTTAGCAGGGTGTTGCCTAAATTTTCCATTGTACCTTGTCCACATTTATGAATAACTAATCTCCCAAAGTAATTTGTGAATCCCTGAGGATATTCTTGTTGGTCCTGGTGTCCATTGACAGTATTTTCTTTTTTAGTTTCACAATTGTGAAATTGTGTCCGTAAAAGAAAAGGATCAGGGAATGCTTATGCTGTGAGAAGTAATTTGGAGAATAGTGATAAATTTTGTGTAATTATTATTTTTTATGTATGTAGCATAGAATAGAGAGAATGTTGTTAATATTCATTCTATTGAACAGATGGGGTAGAATAAAATATCTAAGTGTTCATCCTTTGTGGCATGGTTAAAACATTAAAACGAAGTAGTTGAATCATGAGAACATTCAGAGTCATTGCATGTGTGTTAATTATCATCTTAGGACAATTACCTTCTTGTTCACTACTTTCGCCTATCTTTTGTAGTTTTCTAGCTTGCATATTGGAGCATAAATGACAAGTATTTTTGTATAAATATATATTATTCATTAGTTTCTCTCAAGTATACAGAAATTTAAAAAAAAATACCCAACAAAAAAAGAAAGAAGCACTATGCTGTGAGGAGTATTTACGAGTGAATTTAGGTGATAAATGTGGCAGCCTGAGTCAAATATATTTGGAAGATTGCACCCCTTCTCTTCTTATTTGTAGCAAAGCAGAAACAATCCCAAAAGTTTGTCCAAAGCACAGCAGCTGAGCCTTCTCTTCAAAGCCAAGTAGAAGCCCACTATGCCATGTAGAGAGCATTAGAACGCCCTTATCAGTGGTTGGATATAAAGTACAGTTTGAGACTTGGTGATGTGAAGAATGAGTTTCAAAAGTTCCACGTGGTTTGTGATTTACGTTTGGAAGAGTGCCAACAGAATTGCTATGCAGAAACTAAAAACCCCAAAATATCTGAAATATTTATCTGAATGAGTATCAGTTAAAGGCTGAACAAGAGTGTTTGCAAGTGTAGATTGCATTCAGCCAAATTACATTGCAAATTAGTGTTTTGAAGCTATTGGCCTAAAAATAAAATAACTTAATATGTTGAAATTGTTTATGCTAAGGAAAAATATATCTATGCCAGAAGCTTGTAAATGAAGTTACAGCCTGTTCCAGCCCAATGCATTCTGAAGTGACCAAGATATTAAACTCACAAATAAGGTTGTCAGACAACAAATCAAGCTGCAAATTAGCCTTCTAATCTTATAATCTGGTCACAGCTGCCAAAGTACAGCTGAAAATTGATTTGCTGTTTGCTGTCCAGCACAAAACATCATATATTCTTTTTGATGAGTGTCAATGAGCTCATTAAGTGTATAGCAGCCAATGTCTTCCCTACTCCATTACAATAGTTCTAAATTTCTAGGGTCATTATCTGTATGAACAAACCCACTACTAGCAACATGCAAAGCAGAATTTGTATGTGACTCTTCTGCAATTATTCACTTGCAAGAAACGTCTATTCTTTTTTTCAGCAGATATACAAAGTAGGTCTTTTTGAGGTCATTTAATGTGCTAGCTTTCATGACTGTTACAAAGGTAAATATTTTCAGGTAACTACTTTGGTAGACTATCAGGAATTATTAACAGAGTGGTGTGTTTACTTGTAGCATTACCCCTTGTAGTTACCCACAGTTTTCTATCCAGTAACTCTGACATGATCTACATGGAATTTTCACAGAGTACATATGACTTTTCATTTGTTATAGATTGATCATAAAACTTCTTGCTTAGAAGATTCAGGACATCTATTTGTGTTGTTTGGAGCTTTGAAACAGAGTAAGGAAGAAAAAATATGGAAGGAAAACTTTGGCTGTTATAGCGACTGATATGGAGGAATAGCACTAAAAAATCATAACAACTCTTCAGTTAATGAAAATAATGTTGTGGAATGCTTGTGCTACCTGACTTGGGAAAAGGCTGGGGAAGACTGTGGTGAACCTGTATCCTACTCATGCAAAGAATAATCTTGGTTGGTAACATTATAAATG
The DNA here is from genome assembly GCA_013397865.1 of Struthidea cinerea. Taxonomy (NCBI): domain Eukaryota; kingdom Metazoa; phylum Chordata; class Aves; order Passeriformes; family Corcoracidae; genus Struthidea; species Struthidea cinerea. The sequence continues at coordinate 1,390,564 of VZTI01003754.1, read as the reverse complement.
TAGGAAATCATTCTGTTTTCAGTACTGTATGAGAACAACACTGGATAATTGACTGGGAGACTGGGTAAAACCTGTGAAAATTCAGTCTCTCACTGAACTTCTACCTCAATGAATTGCCCTTGAAATTTTACTGAATTTTACTAATTGGAAAATTGTCAGCAAAGGAGTGTTTGTTAATAAAAACCTGATTAGAAAAAAAGGTGAAATTGAGTCACAGTTGAAGTGTATGCCTTATCAAAGAAAAATGAGAAGACATTAAAAATACAAGAAAATTTAAAAATGTAGCCAGGATAAATTGCTTTAAAAACTGTGATTTTTTTTTATTTTCAAATGTTCTGGAAATAAATAATACTTAGACGCCTTATAGCTAGTTTGAGCTTCAAACTATGCTTGTTTGGGTTTGGGGGTTTGTTCTATTTTGATTTTACTCAGGGAAAAGCTATAAAACTTTAAAGACAGCGGTTTATGAAAATTGCCATAATTGACAAAATCTTAGCTACTGTAGCATAAACACTATCATTAAAGTAATGGATTACAGAACCAACTGTCAGAGTAAGGAGATTTGGGACGAATTTTATGGTATCAAATATATGGTAGTAGTAGGAGAAAACATTCTCTGACACACATATATATTTACCTATCCATTTTGTGCCACTTTTTCATTATAAATATGTTTAACTATTTAATTCCAATGAGAAATAATAGAACATACTGTATCTTCTTTAAAATATAAGTGTTTCTTTTTTTCTAATTTTTATCAATACTCATAAAGAAAAAATATACCCTGCTGTTTTTTGTAATTACCTTCATTCCTGCTTGGTTATACAGACCTTACGACAGGAAAATACCTGTTAGTTTTAAAATAATTAGATTGCGAATGAATGTATGGCTTTTTTGGTGGAGAGTTTTGTAGGAATTTTATCAAGAAAAGAGAACAGAAAAAAATTTCTAGTAAACTGAGCATTTGATATTTCATGCATCCTTCATACAGATGTATTTTCAGAAAACTTGGGAGAAAAGCTTCGAAGGTCTAGGATATAATATAGATCATAGAATCATAAAATTGTTAACATTGCAAAAGATCTTTAGGGATCATCACATCCAATCATTGACCCATCAGTATGAAGTCCACCACTAAACCATATCCCCAAGTGCCACATCTCCATGTTTTTTAATTAGCTCCAGGGATGGTGATTCCACCGCTTCCCTGCACAATTATTCCAATGCAGGAGCACCCTTTCAGTGAGGATGTTTTTCCTAATGTTCAATCTAAACCTGTTTGGATGCTACTTAAGGCCCTTTTCTCTTGTCCTATCACATTTTAACTGGTAAAAGAGATTGACTCCCACCTCACTACAACCTCCTTTCAGGTAATTGTAGAGAGCGAAAAGGTCTCCCCTGAGCCTCCTTTTTTCCAGTCTAAACAACCTCAGTTCCCTCAGCCACTCCTCACAAGACTTGAGCTCCAGACCCTTCACCAGCTCCTTGCCCTTCTCTGGACTTGCTCCAGCACCTCAGTGTCTCTCTTGCAGTGAGGGACCCAGAACTGCACACAGCACTCAAGGTGCAGTGGGAGATAAGAACCTGTATGGGTAATACAAAACACAGATAGTTGGTATCTAGTGGAGTTATAAATCAAAGATCATGACATCGAAATTTAAAAGAATTAGTAATGTTAGGGCACAGTGAGTGGCAGAAAAGAAGTCATATGTGTAGCCTTAATGTGATCCCCTGCTGCTTCAATTAATTCTAAACAAGAGATCATGGAATAAGGAAATTCATATTTGCCCTTGAAATTTACACCTCAGGCGTATTGCTGCCTAATTTCACCAGTGTTAACAATGATGTGGGGTTAGGATTCATCTTAATATGCTGAATAATAGGTATATAAATGGTAAAAACTCATGAAAATAGAAAAAAGTTTTAAGCTGCTAAGAACAGCAACTTGATTCTGAAGTATGTTAGTAGTAGGTTTTGTTATCAGAGTGGTGGATAAAGAGTATTTTATCAGAGCTTGTGCGAAGTCCAGAGTTCCTTGTGAATATATGTTCACAGGAAACATTCTCTCTGCATTCACCCTCCACTCAACGGGATTCAGAGGATTTCCTTTTGATAGTAATAGGGAAAACTCAGTGAGCTCCTATCACCCTGCAGTTCTTTCCACAGCTCACTTGCTACTCTGATCTATTGTATTTCAGGACAGTACATTGTTTAAAAAGTCATTTTCATTTTTTAACGTATTTCTCTCTTCCATCTTATAGCACTAGAAGTACAATAAAAGCAATTGTTCATTGTTTTGAACTCTGAGTCTCAGTCATTAATTTAAGTCCAGGTTCTGCAAGATGCTCTGCATGAGCACAGGCATTTTGCCTGCATACAGGCTTTATATGATCTTGGACATAAAGAAAGTAGTATTTTCTGTATTATTTTCTCTCTACCTCCTGTGGAGACTTAATTGAAGTAAGTCAGCCCAGGTTCTATTTTTAAATACATATATTTAACAAAGTATCATATCAAAACAAATTTTTTACCTTTCCTTTTTCTAAAAATATAATAGTGCGACCATAATTAAGAAGCTGTGGGATCATATAATGTTTTTTCTTTTCTTTTTTTAAAGAGTAATCAAATTATTAAGTCAATTCCCACAGCTGAAAATTGTGGCATAGTTTTAGTAAGTAAACCTATCTAAAGCAAAAAAAATAAAATGAGATAAGAATCTTCTGTATTCAAGGGTAATAATGGGTGTTTAATTGTATATGGTGCTTGGTGTCAGTGGTGAAAATCATGGTGATATTTGGACGTTTTCAGTAAACCAGAATTTCTCTGAATAGCATGACATTCCCGTGACATAAAGGCATCCTCCAGTTACTAAATATTCAGCATAAGTTAAAAAAAAAATTTTGTCTGTTGAGTATGAGTACTTAGTATTTATGGATAAATAAATACTATTTTATTAGTACTTCCTAATGTTCCTGTGTTCACAAAGAAAGATTAGAGGTCAGAAAGTATGTCTTAAGAGAAGGACATGCAAGAAAATCTTACTTCAGATAAGACAAGATGAAAAGGTTGCAAAAAATAGTTTTCTGATAAATAAAGAGTTTCTACAAGGAAAGTAGTAATTTTTTATTTATCTTGGGAATGAGATGAGAAATAGTGGTATAGAACTGAAATATGATTTTATCTATGTAATGGGAAAAATGCTTTTTGGGGACTAATAAGGTCTGGAATTGTTTAGAAGCTCCACTATGGGATCTTCATATGAAAGTTCAGTTAAATATTCCCNATTAATCTAAAAAACTTATATTAAATTTAGCCAATTTAGCTAAATTTTGTTGCAATGAAAAAAAAAATCAAGTATGTTGAAACAAATACAATCTTAAATCATCTTACTTTAGAAACTTCTCAGTATCAGTGAAAAATAAATAAAAGAGACAGATAAAAGAAGGAATAGGCAAAATGCAATTAACCTCCTTTTGCCACAGAAAAGGTTCCAGACATCCAATCTACAGGGCTATTCCATATTGCTTTTCTATTTACAATTTTTTTCCATTCACAGTCATATCTGATGTCGTGACCAGGGTGTACGCGTAGTTCTCCGTTCTCTTTATTAAGGAAGGCACCTTCCTCTATCCAATGACACCATTTGATTGAGAGGGACTGCATCCTGGAGACTTTGAAAATGTGCAGTTGATCTGACTAGAAAAATGGTTGAGAAGCACTGGTTTAAGAGCAGTAACTCAAAAGATGAATAATGTCCAAGAAAACTCACATTTTTCATAAAGAAGCAATGCAACAGAGCTAGACAAGAGTGGATGTTGGCCTCTTTTATGTTTGATATTTTATTAGAAACTTTACAACAAAGACTTAACTATCCTTAAAGAAAGGTAGAGTATTTTAAATTTACAACACCATAAATTTTAGGACCAAATGTAAAATGTGGGAAAAAATCTTTCTGCAATAATGTTATATTAATTTCNGTAAACCAGAATTTCTCTGAATAGCATGACATTCCCGTGACATAAAGGCATCCTCCAGTTACTAAATATTCAGCATAAGTTAAAAAAAAAATTTTGTCTGTTGAGTATGAGTACTTAGTATTTATGGATAAATAAATACTATTTTATTAGTACTTCCTAATGTTCCTGTGTTCACAAAGAAAGATTAGAGGTCAGAAAGTATGTCTTAAGAGAAGGACATGCAAGAAAATCTTACTTCAGATAAGATGAAAAGGTTGCAAAAAATAGTTTTCTGATAAATAAAGAGTTTCTACAAGGAAAGTAGTAATTTTTTATTTATCTTGGGAATGAGATGAGAAATAGTGGTATAGAACTGAAATATGATTTTATCTATGTAATGGGAAAAATGCTTTTTGGGGACTAATAAGGTCTGGAATTGTTTAGAAGCTCCACTATGGGATCTTCATATGAAAGTTCAGTTAAATATTCCCCTGAAATATTTTTAATTAATTATTTTTAAGTAAAAAT
>VZTI01003754.1:1370484-1385940 GCA_013397865.1 Struthidea cinerea | reverse complement strand
TCTGACTAGAAAAATGGTTGAGAAGCACTGGTTTAAGAGCAGTAACTCAAAAGATGAATAATGTCCAAGAAAACTCACATTTTTCATAAAGAAGCAATGCAACAGAGCTAGACAAGAGTGGATGTTGGCCTCTTTTATGTTTGATATTTTATTAGAAACTTTACAACAAAGACTTAACTATCCTTAAAGAAAGGTAGAGTATTTTAAATTTACAACACCATAAATTTTAGGACCAAATGTAAAATGTGGGAAAAAATCTTTCTGCAATAATGTTATATTAATTTCTATAATCAGGATTTTTTTTTTTTAATGGACTAGACTGTCCATTTAATGGAATTATAACTATAAAAGTTTCTTGAAAACTCCTTGAAAGCAAAATTAGTAGTCTACAGTACTTGGGGATTGGAGCTAGATGATCTTTAAGGTCCCTTCCTGCCCAAGCCATTCTATGCTTCCAGTAAGTAAACAGTGAAAACTATTTGCAGTATTTATGTTCCTTATCTATTAAAATAGATGTTAACAGTAGAATTGGAATACTCTTTTCAATAACAATTTTAAAAAGTTTGACCTTCAGATCAGAATTACAGATTTCCTTCTATCATGATCCTCTTTATCTTTTCATTACTGCTTGCAATACTGAGCAGCATATAAAAGGAATTGTGATTGATTTTTGTAGCCTGGGCATAATCAGGAAAGTGCCTTCTGCTCTCAAACTCTGTGTGCTTCTCTTATGTTTCCCTTTTGTTTTCAAGACGGGGTTTGAGTAAAATGTTCATTCCCATCCATACCATTCTTTTTCTTATTTTTGTTGCTTTTTCATTACCTGTATTTGTATTTGTAATTGAATTTTTGGTTGCATTAATACTTGTGATGTACTAGCAGCCTTATTCTGACAGTAACAGTCTAGAAATAACAAGGTACAAAATTGTTTCCTCAATGCAAAGAAGTTATTTTAGTCCAGTGCTCTTATTACTAACATAGAAAAACTAATAGTAGAAGAGCATTGCATGCAGGCCAGAGGAAATATCCAAGGAATTTTTAAAAGTTAAGCTGCCTTCTAGAAACATGATCTTTAAGACTTACTTTATTCCTACTTCTTTATTTTAAGTTCACTGCACACTTTGCACTCCCAGGCAAGGTAAACCCCATATTTTTTTGCTTAGAACTTGTGTTTATTTTAGATTGTCTTTTCTGGAGCACGGTGAAACCAAATAAATTTCAAATGTATACAAGAACATGTATATATTAGAATCTATATATATATATTCTAGGATTGTAAGGTGAATTTCCCATGAAACTCAAACAAAGTATAAACATCTATACTATTATACATTTTCACTAAAAGAAAAAATTACATTTTTTGAACAAACTATGTAAAAATTTCCATAGAAGTTTTACATTCAAGGTATTCTTGAACTAATAACTTCTCACATACTATTAGTTATGACAAAGTTTCTTGAGTCTAGCCTAGAGATGGTCAAACCTCTGTTTTCTGGAGGGAAAGGAAAAGGAGGAAGGTCTGTTGTCAGAGCTATCAACCTGCTCTTCGCTTTGTCCTCCATCCTTTGTATTTCTCAGTAGGAATACGTATTTCAAGATAAAAGGAGATTTTTCTCCTGATCCATACCAAATTTCAAATGCAGGCCTTATACACTTTAATGTCTTCTGATTCCCAAGCTGCATTAATAGCTCGTAGGCATTTTCCTCAAAAAAAAAAAGGAATTGGTGAGATAGAGCATATATTTTTAATTTAGTTCTTCTTTTTCTAATGAATGAAAATTCCATGACTGTTCTTAGCATTGGACTTTTCATTCAGCACTTTTAACCAGATTCACATTCTGTAATTTATGGCAGAATATTGACCAAGAATGGGTATATTCCTTTAAAAATGATTTTTAATTGTTTCAACTAAGTGAATGAGAAGGCCCTCAGCCTCTGTAGCGTGTCAAACTTATACAGCTTCTGCTTAGCTTAATGGTTGATAATGATCTGTGATGATTACTTTGTAGAGTAAATAAAGATCTTTATAACATCATTTAAGTAAAACAACTTACTAAACAAAACTTAAAACAGACTTCAACATCATTCCAATTCAGACTGTGAGGAGTTTTTTTTTTCTCAGATAAAGTATCTTGCGTTTCAATTTCACCACTATCAAAAATATTTTCTTAGTCAATTTTTTATTTTATTGGTGTGCATCTACAAAAAAACCCCAGTTCTGGCGAAATGGCAGTCACTATTTCACTTAGTGTCTTATTAATATAGTCCTTTCTGCAATTTGTCATGTATTTGAATAATTAAAATCTAGTATAATGTGTGAATAGTTAATTTGAGAAATTTTTAATATCTTATGGACAGTGCCATTACTTCCATACTATGATAGATTCCCTGCTTTTGCTATCTTTTCCTTGCAGTTTATCATATGACCACAAATCTTTTCCTGAGGGAACAAAACTGGAACTATAGCTCAGAAAGAAGAAAAAGTAAGGCTGTTACTTGAAGCGCCATAATTAGAAAGCATGCTTCTCTATTGAAGGTAATATTAAAAGGGGAAAAAATGCTTTTCACGAACTGTGGTAATCTCTAATCAGTGGAAGGCTATTTAACTTCTAGTAACAAAGATATACTTTATGAATATAAAAACAAAGTAACCTTATCTGTATTCTGTTTCTGGTTATATGTTTGTCAGGATCCCTAAGTCCTTACACAAAAAATCTTTTTGAAGGCTTTGAATCTACTTTTAAAACATGTTCTTGTTTTCAACACTATGTCTAAAAATCTGTTTTTGCTTCTCCAAAATCTTCTGCTATCCATACTTCAAAATCTCTAGAAATGACCCTTTCAGAAGACCGTTGGCTTTTCAAGTTCACTGTTCTGTTCAGTTGGCAGTAGCTAAAATACCTGCCCTAGAGTACATCGTTTGTACTTGCTAAATGTGGATATTTGTCTGCAAAAAGAAATTATCCTTAACAATATATAGACATAGTATGCAAATAATTATTTATTAGGTAATCCAGTAGTCAAACTAGTTTATTTGACTGCATTTGTTGTTTCTACTTCTTTTCCACCTATGACTACCCAGGACCAAGGAGGCAGAACATTAGTGTTACATCATAGGTAAATTTTAATGAGAACATCAGTTGTTACTGTTGACTTTATCGAATAATGGGGTAGTTATTATTGTCCAAAATGTTTTCTTCCACTTTAATGTTTGTTTGCTTGACTCTTCTGTGGACATTTCCAGCCACATTCAACCTGCAGATGTGCTCAATGTTTTAATTGTTAGTTTTCATTTGTCTGGTACTTTTTACTATTACATGATATATCAATGGCTCTTTTTTAATTACTCACTTTCTAAGACAGACAATCCTGTAGCAGCTTTCCACAATAAATACTGGTTTTATTCCTAGCTGAATAAAATCCCAATTTTTTTCTGCTGTGGGTGGACAGGCTTAGGTGGATAGGGAGACAACAGAGGAGAAGCAAACTTCCTCTCCCATATGCAAGTAACCGGTCATTTTTAATTCAGTATCCATCCTCAGTTTATGTCAATTCAACTCTTCACCTTTTTATCTGTGGGAAATCAGAAGTAAAAAGAGAAACCCTTTATATTAACACAAATCATACAACATCAAAGCTGGACTTTATTTTCACTGTTCTTGCCAACAACTTCACAATAATAATAATTGCAGTTAAACAATTCACCAGAGCCTGGCTCCATTTCCAGCGCTGGAAATGGACTTTGCATAATGAATTTTGCAGGACTTTATCTCAACTATTCTGTCTATAACACCAGATAATGATGTTCTTTTTTGTACAGAGTAGGAATTGCATAAATTCCTGAACATTATTATTTTTTAAATATCATTATGCCTTATATGGATTTAAAACTGAAGTTCAAATATTAATTTCTTCAGCAAATGCAAAGTTTCTCCTTATCACTCAGAAACCACACATTCATAAATGTCAATTTTGTGGAATCACATTTCTGATCATTATCACTTTTAATGCATATGTTAAATTATCTATCATGTAGAACAAGAATAATTCAATTCATCTCAAGATTACTTTATAGCACTCAAAGTTCTCCAGGAGTACTTTTGGAATTTTTATTGCTTTCATATTCAAGTGTTAGTTGGTTTGGGGTTTTTTTGTTTTTTTCAGATAACATACATATTTAACATTTACTGACATGTCACATGAAGAAATAATTTGAATTCATTTCTTGTAGAAATCAGTATAAAACTTTGACACTTGACTTTAGGTTGGAATGCACTTTGGTAGTTTCTGATGAGCACATTGTAATAGCACAAAATTAAAGGCGAGCAAATAAGTTGTTTTAAAAGAAGCTGCTCTTGCGATGTCTGAACTTTCTCATTTTAAGTGCTTTGAACAAAGTAAGTGTTTTCTGTTATTCTTCTCTTTTAAAAAAGTTATATTAGTATTCCTTCGAGTAGTAAGTACAATGTTCTTCTCTTGAAGCAGAGGTTAAGATGTCTGCCTTTTGGGGGTTTTGTGTGCTGTTATATGAAGCATTTCAAGTAAATTCTGCCCTTTCTTACTGAAGGAGGTAAGCCCTAAACTCTTTCCCCTTTCTCAAAATTCTTCCCTCACAAATAATCTCTTCCACTTGAGTGGTCAATGATTGTACTACACACTGGATAGAAAAAAGAACTTTACTATCCAGGAAGCACTAAGTAAAATTAAACCAAATATAGGAGGGACAACTGTAAAATAACAGGCAGAAAGAGAATGGGGTTGAAGCTGTTCTTGTCCATCTTAACTACGTCTTTTTGCAGATGTGCTTCAAGGTTATCCTTGCTAATACAGAATACAGCAATAACATGTTTTTATGGATAGTATGTAGCCATATGTATGACATGCACAGAAACCACAGGTGAGGCGTGAGATCTAAATTTAGTTTTAATGGAAACACTACCAAAGCAATAACTCAAACACAGGTCAGGAATGCTGGAAGTCAAAAGCTGATTATATTTTCTAACAAACACTTGTTAGAACAAAAAATCTTATAGGAGGAATAAACATGGAAATAATAACTTCTTTTGAACTACAACAACTATGCATTGTTTTTTGTCTAGTACAGAGTTTTTCATTCATCTGTAGTGACTTCCTCGAGAACCTTCATTCATACATTAAGACTTTCCAGGTAGCTGAGTCAGGTTTAATATTTTTTTGTCGTCGTCGTTGGCAGACCTTAGTTTTTCAGACAGATGATTCTTTATCATCAGTGGTTTCATCTACTTCGTCATGTACTGCGTGGCTGATAAACTACTAGTGTTTGATGCAAGACATGTATCTTATTACTTAACTGGCTAGAATTATTGCAAGTGGTTATGCAATCCAATTATTTTGGTGGCAAATAGGACTTTTGTTGGTGTGCCCAGGCCTGTATATGTGGTTTGTATTCAACTCCTGTAAGCCATTCTGTGTCACTTTGGTTTTGGTTATTCATGCTGCTCTGGTTCTGTGGCTCCAGAACATGTAATAATCCCTCTTCAGAAAAGTACAACTTGGAATACTCACGTTTTAAACCACTTCACTTCACTGTCTATGACTATATCCTGGACTCTTCCTTTTAGGCTGTCAACAACAAACTCATATATTGCCCTTCTAAAGCTGCTCTCTTCTATGATCATGATGAAATTTCTTATCTACACCTTGAATCTGGCTTTCAGGGAGACTGTTTTTAAAGCTTGCTTTGTTGTCATGAGAGCTAATTTAAAGCCATTCACACAAAACCGAAGAGTACCTCCCTTAAGAAGTTGTTCTTGGTTTTTTTTTCCCCCTTTTCTCCTTGGTTTCTTTTTCTGTGTCAAATATTCCAAACCCCAGCTGCATGGTAACAGTTGCCCCCAGTAACTTTGAGTTTTCTATGTCTTATTTTCACTTTTGATCTTCTTCTAGTGATGCTTCTAGTAACATTATTGCCTCCAAGAGCAGAGTGGGGAAGTGTCAATAAAGTCAGGCAAATCTTAGCAATACCTATATGCTGTCTGGCATCCAGACAAACCTACCCTTTGACATTGTGATAACAAGTTGGATTGGCAAAATTAAAGATAAGGTATCTATTTCCATTACATGGTGGTCATTCAAATTACGTTTTCAAATACAGCAAGTTATTTATTAGTTAAATAATGGACAGCATCCCTTATTAAATATTGGTTTACATTTTTCTTGGAGTGTCTGATTACCACAGCTAGTAAACTGTGGATTTTTTTTTAAGATTGGCTTACAGCTATTGACAGATACTTTCTCTATGTTTTCCTCAACATATGTACACAGAAAAGGTGATGGTGCAGGAGATTTATACAGTGCTATTGCACCTCATTTCTTTTAGAACTCTGTTTTATTGCTCTGTTAAAGATGCATTAACAGATGAAGACATTGCAAAATTGGAAATCAGAAATGATCAAACAACAACATCCAGTGGAATCAGCATTTTTTTTGCCTATCCAAAGCAATCTTCTGCCCATTTATTTATATGTATAAGCAGATCTATAGTATGTTATACTTAGATCTGACCATATAGTAGAAAAATATTGTGTATTAAGAAATTCAAACAAAAAAAAATGTTGTAGTGTTTTGTTTGTACTGCTCTTTCTGTGGAATCTGGGTGGATACAGAGGATTGGAAAGTAAAATATGAAAATTAGTCTTGGCTCTACTGATGACTTGGCTTTATTCCATGTGATTCATTTGCAGGCAAAGGTCACATTCACACTCATGCACAACTCTGATCTTCCTGTGAAAGTAGCGAGGTCGGGACCATAACCTATGGCATGAGAATGAATGGGGTTGGTGGCAGTGAAATCAAGTTAATAGGTTGCTCATATTTAACCTCTCATATATAATGGCCAAGTAGTCTAACTGCTTTATTTGGTGGTACTTTCATGCCAGACATCTTAACATAATAGCTTGTTTTTCACAAAAGCATAATGTGTGTGCTCAAATGTATTTTCCAGAGGGGTATCCAGTCTTGCTTCGAGTACAAGAAGAGGCAGAGAATCTAATTTTTCAGTACTTTGATCCAATGGTCAACTATTTTTATTTTGAAGTTCATGCTTTACATTCGATTTCCTACTGTCTGTAGCTAGATGTCTTGGTTAGAATTAAAGCTGTTCAAGCCTTGAAATCTTTAGTATTATAAGCACAGAGCCAGATAATCTCAGTTCTGTTGTCTCTTAAGCCAGATGTTATCTTTGAATTTCATTCAATACCTCTGAGTTTCCTGCAAAAAACTGTAATTAGTGGCCAGCAGCATACGGTAACACATCAGCAGTTCCTGGGGCTTCATGTTCATACGGTAACACATCAGCAGTTCATGTGGGCTTCTGTCTGACATGAAGACTCCAGCCTGGTGTCTCCAGAAGACATCACTTCTGCATCTCTTGCTCCTCTTCCAATGAAGTCAGAATGGGACAGCAGTCAGATCCCAACCTAAAAATTATTTGCCCAAGAGCATATGAAAGTGTACCACTGGTGCTGACTTTTGCAGAAAACATTTTGTCTCTGATCACACTAGTATTGCGGCTAGTGGTATCAGTGCTTTCTGTGCAGAGTTGTCTAAGTAATTGAGACTGTATTACCAGGGCTTATGTTTCCAAGAAGACGATTGTACCTTAAATGGGTTAAAATCCTCTTCGACATACAGGCAGTATTTATTTGTTTATGAAAGAAAACAACGGTATTTGTGGGTTTTAATAATATGAATAAGTTAGCTCTTTAATATTTCCTTTCTCTCATTCTAAGGCATTTTTTTCCCATCCTCAATTGCTTTTTTGAGTTTTTTTTTCTATTTAACTAGCTATAAGATACTAATATTGTTATGCATACAGTATTGTTGTGTTAGTGTCACAAATATTATGCGCTGATTAAGTCTAAGCATATCCTTTTTTATATGTTTTTAAAAATGCACTTTTTTGCCACAATGTTATGTATGCTGATTTGCCTTAGACTGAATCAGAAAATGACTGCTTTCCAGGGCATGGGCCTGGAAATTATTATACTTAATATGCATTCTGTATATTCTTTGCTAATAATTTCTTGTTCATCATTTATTTTAATCATTCATTACTTCTTTTCTAGTCTGCTTCAAACATTGTATTTTGTAACAAGTTATTGATGAAAAAATGCATATGGCATTGTCTAGTTCTGGTAATTTAATTATGATTTAATCCCACAGAAGCTGGCTAAAGATATCGGTCTTGATGATGACAACTCTGATTTGACACCTGTCAGTTCTGAATTCATTCCATGCTTATACTGCTCAGTGTTGGTTTGTTTTCATGATTAGTATTATTACGTGCTATCCCAACAAAGAGCTATTGTATGAATCTGGCTTCATCAAAAAGATCTGGGATTAAAAAAATAAAAATCCCTTTATAATATAATTATCTATAATTATCTATAGAAAACCTTCTGCAGGACATGCCAGGACTTTGTGTTATGCCAATACCATTTATAAAATACAACTTGGAGATCCATGAGACTGGATGTGATTTGTCATCTTTTAATTTTTTTTATCTGTATTGCTTTTAAAAAAATCAACATAACTTTAAAGAAAGGAAATAGAAAGCCGATGTTGGAACTTCATTTGATGTGCTTACTGGTGTTTTTCTTGTTTCTGTTGCATGCAGTGTACCACTGATTTTTCCAAAACATCAATTCAAAGAAGGTGAAATGCAATGTTTTTTCCATAAAAATATGTACAAAACAAAATTGAAGTCCACATTCATAATTTTGCTAGAAATGCTTATGCATTCATCCATTCAGTGCAGAAGCTTTACCTTCTGAGCTATCTCACAAACAAAAAGCAACTTCTCTGTGGAGGGCTTGAAGAGATCCCTTCATAATCAATATTCAGTTACAAGTACAACTTACAAGGTTTTGGCAAATGATCTCAGCTAATGAGAAAATTGTGTTCTGCTTGTGTATATTGTGAAAGTAGAAAAATTGGCTCAATTTGCTCAGTAAATTATTCATTGGAAGTTACTCATTCATCACTAACAAAAATGCCGTCTTCAAATGTTTCATCTATTTGGTGTTTCATATGCAAGGAAAACTGATTTTACAATCTGTCATTCCTACAGCTGTTCTAGAGAAATACAGAAATATTTATTCTCACAGCAAAAGGAAGCCTCTATTCTTCCATCTCAGAAATAATTAAAAAACAATATTCTAGATATAACATACCTCAGTTTTGGGTTTTTTTTTGGGGGGCGGGGGGGGGGAAATCCAGTGAAGAATCTGTCGATATAAGACTAGAAACCAGGAAAGTATTTGGTACCTTACAGAAAATACTGATGTGTGGTGTCTCTTCCCAATATTTTAACTTGTTTGTTCTCATTTAATGATGATTTGACTTGCATCAGAAGAGGACTTCCATGATTGTGAAGTCTGGAACTTCTCCAAAGGGATCAAATATGACTGGAAAGGTAGTTGACAGGAGCTGATCCGTGTTATATATGCTGCAGCTTCCTGATGACTTACTAAGCCGAGAAAAAAAATAGGCAAATAGAATAAAATAGGGAAAATAAACTCATACTTGAAGCAGTTTATGTATCTAGTGAGGAGAGGGAACTGTTAGGGGAAGCAAGCAGGATGGACAAGAAGTCCAGGAAAATAGTGTTTACATATTTTCTCTTATGTGTTCACAAAGTATCCTAGAACATTTTCTTAAAAATACAGAATTTAAACCAAAACATTTTCAAGAATCTTTGTGTCACTAGTGCCTGAACTGCAGAGCTAAACAGTGTGCAGATAGAGAAATGACGAATGTTGCACAAATGGATATCCTCAATACCAAAAAGCACATATATTTTCATGGTGTTGTTATGAAGCTTCCTGTGTTAATTTTATTACGACAAATTACTAATAAATCAGTGGCAATTTTATGTGCATCACAACAAAAAAGGACATTTATTTCTTTGAAATATACCATGTTTCTAATTATGATAGCAAAATAAGAAAATCAATGCGTTAATACATATCTTAATTTTAACTTGCTATAATAAGATATTCAAGTAATTCACCAGTGCACTCAACATTTGAGTATAATAACGGTAACCTGTATCACTACCTGTTTTTCTAAGTCAGGAGAATCATCCAAACCATTTGCTTGCATGGATATTCTATTACATACAAAAATTAAGAAAAAAAAGTGGCCTACTTTGGTGAACATGATACTATTATTAGGTTTTTTACATTTTGAACAAGTGCTGGTCCATTAAACTCTTGACACTGTCAGGGAGTTAAAGAATTCACAAGGTATGTAAGCAATTTGAAAATTAAAAATATCTTCAGTTTTAGCTCAATCCTTACCATTAACTATTTGGAAAGATCATACTTGCTGCCTTACCAGTTCTTATTTGGACCTCAAAAATAGTAAAATACATTCACTTTCATAGTGGGACAATTACTTGAAGTAAGCAGATCTCAATATCCATATGACATGAATATTTATTTAAATATGAAGTATTCAGAAAAAATAAGGGATATAAATGGTAGAGAATCAGAAGCAAAGCCACTACTTTTCTGCGTTCATCACTTAATGTTACTTCTGTATAGAAAAGCTTTAAACTCTTTAAAAAACAGAAATACAAAAAAATTTTCAATTTTTAACTTTCGTGCATTTATCTTTTTGATGATAAAAGATTTGACTGATGGATGCATCCTTTTATGCATTATTTTTTAGTCTGAAGGTCAGAGTGAAGCAGTTAGGCTGAAGTAAAAGGCAAAAAGTTAACTAGCAATAACATTCAGGAACCAATCTATTATAATAGAACAAGATAGGAGTGGTTATGAGATATTGAAGTTAAAAACTGAAAGGCTTCATCTGAAGATTCATGAAACTGTATTTCCAATGTCAGAACCTGGAAATTTGAAAGATATTCCTTCTTCAGAAGGAAAGTAAGATGGTTCTGATTCCAAGATTACAAAATTGTCTTAGAGCATAAATCATACTTGAATGTGACTAGTGAGAGAAGAGCTTAATATGCCAACTGATCATGTCTCCCTGCTAAAGTAAGCACTGTAATGGAAATGTTTACTTAGGGAGGCTTCTCTTTCTTCTGTCATCTGTGTAGGTATTGTTATGCTAAAGCTTTACTAATATAAGATTGACTTGGAAAGAGAGCTAAAATTAAAGTATATCTAAACAAATGCTTTTTGATACAGACTTTGTAATGTCTATAAAATTTGGTGTATTGTTCATATAAAAATATGTATCAACTTATCCTTTCATTGAATATTTGGGAAATATTACTTTTTTTGCTAAATATCTCCAGAATTTTATATTACTATTTTGATATGTAATAAATTGAATTTATTTTGATGATCAAATAATAGCCGTTTAGTCATAATGTTCTGCATTTTTTTGAAAAATAGTAAAGACAAGTAAGACTGAAGTTATATGTCAAATAAATGTCTTATTTTGGTTAGCTTTTAAAATCTACATCTAGCAAGTAAATATTTGAGAATGTCCAGCTTCGGAGATATTTGAAACACACTGCACAGAGCCTTGTGCACCTGCTTTAGCTGACCATACTTTAAGCAAGAAGGTTGGTCTAGGTGATCACCAGATTCCACCTTTCCAGTCTCAATGATTTAATGAAATTTTGAGTTTTTATTTAACTCTCAAATGCTTTTACAGATTTAACTACATTATTAGACCATTTTGAAACATAGTTTGGTTTCCATTATAACAGAATTTTTAAATAAGAAAAAAGAAAGCTGCGAAGCACATTTTATCCTTCCAAAAATCTGGTGAGAGCGGGTTTGAGGACTACTTTAAAGAAAAGCTATTCCCCAGATTTAGAATCAAATCAATACAATCGTAATAATTAATGCTATAGCAGTAGTGTGGTAGTACAAATGTAGACAAAACGAATGCTCACAATTTCCTGACTGAAGCAAAGAAGTCTGCTTGTAATAGCTGTTTCTGCTTAGAGTGTAACAGATTGGTATTACTCTTAGTTATTACAGATGAAAATAAATATTTTGCACATCTGTGATTTTCCCCGTTTCCCATCAATCGTTTCAAATATTTGTTGTTGCTGTACTTCTAGCATTTCTTCTAGAATAACACTATAAATGCAAATCATAGTAACGTGTAATATTAAGTGACTATTAGTATATATTCACAGAAAAGCAATGGTGCTGTGCTGTGTGATAAAGTGTGTAACTACAAACAGTTTCAATCAGAGGGAAGCAACTGGGAAAAGTACATTAGGAGCCTGAATAAAAAAGCTGTTCGCAATCAGTTACAGCTGAGTGCAACAAAAATTACTTTCTGGGGATCAAAAGAAATTAATGATTGACCAGTCTAACCAGAACATCCCACAGCATGTTGAATATTTAATGCCATGCTACTTCTGCCCTAAACAATCTGAGGTTTGGCATATATCCACCAAAATAGCTCATCGCTAATTAATTTGCCATGTCATTTTGCATAAAAATAGTAATTAATACTAGCCACCATGCACCATAGTGAACTTTTTTCAGTTAAAGATTCAATCTCAGTAGTTTCAAAAGCTTGATGAAATGGTCATGTTTTATTATTCTTTGAGAAGAACTTGCACATTGAAAAAGGTATTGCAGTCAGAAGGAAGGATATATCAAAGTTTATAGACCAAATATATTTGAGGTTGTTCAAGGTCAATGAATTTTTCCCTCCGCTTGCTTGAAATTATGAGTAATAGAATATGAATAACTGGTACTCCAGCTGAAATGAACTACAGTGATATGTAACACTATATTTAGCTGTCTTTTAAACTGTTGCAGTCTCATTTAACAGGCTCCAAATTAAACCTGCATTCTCCACCATTTTAGAGGGAACATTTAGCCTGAGGTTTTGCAAATTGATTTGAAGAATTTCCAGTAATTATTACTTGAGATTCAGAAAGAATGCAATCTTTGAAGAAGCACTTAGGGTAACCATTGCAAGCAGTGGTCTTCAATAAATAAAAAAGAAGTATTGTTATAAAACTTGGAGTTTGACTTGTGGAAATAAAAGAAAAGAGCACTTCTATACAGAAGAAGTTGTGGGTTTGGGTCACTTTCCTAATCTGTTTATCCCCCAGACAGATGTTTTTAAGTGCAGTAAAACACAATTTATTCTGAGCAGTTGTGCAGTACCAAACCCCAGGAACTGCAATCCTACAGTCAAAAAGCCTAGAGAGTCATTGAAAACTAACATTATTCTGTGAGAGTCTGCAATGAGCAGGAGCAGCCTTGTAGCAGAAAAGTCAGAGACTGCAGATCACTAGTAATTAAATTAATAGCAATCAGCCCAAGGCCATGTTTCTTCATCTCCTGTTTCTCATATTGCCTCTCATTTTTTTATTTGATAATCTTTTCATGTTTCTTACTCCTAATTAACACTTGTTAACTTTTTTTTTTTCCCCCTTTGGCTTCTTTTGCTGTTTTTGATTCTTTCATATAGTTTTGCTTTCATTCTTCTGGATATGTGTGGCTTCTGCGTTGGCTTATCTCTCCATTCACTTTTTCTGGTCCTCCTATTACCCTCCTACCTTCACTGTTGCCTTCTCCATTTGGTTACTGCTTCCTTTCTTTCATTGTGCCGCATGTCTGACTACTTTTTTAACTGTAATGGTATTCTGTCAGAAAGGACTCCTCCAGCACATCTGATAGTGCTTTCTGATTCCATGTGAACCATTTGAGTGATGTTAGTCAAAGAACTGGTTTTTTGCTTTTCCACTAAAAATTTTCAGGCCCTTTTTAAAACTATGTAGTTCAATCTGATCTAGGCACAAATTTTAGGATTGTAGCTGCAGTGAGATGTCATGACAGCAACTTAAACAATAGCAATAATATTATATAAAGTGTGAATGGTATACAGTGTGTCTAAATCTCAGCAAAGTTTTTAGTAACTAGTAATCCACAGGTGCATTCATCTGTACTGAATTTATAGGGGATAATGCAATGTAGTATAGCTGAAGTTTTTCTAACGTAAACATGTTACCATGCAAACTCCCAATCTAAATCATTTATTAGAGGTGGAATTGCTTTTTCTTCCAATGTTATCCCTTCAAGACAGGCAGCGACGATCAACGTGTTTGAAAAGTAGGACTTCTCACCCATAGCAGGTCTTCAGGACAAGGTTATGTTGTCTCTTAGCACATACCCTCTGTCACTGGACCATTTCTTTAAAAAAGACTAAGCAGTCTCAGCCTTCTCGGGTTTCCTTTGTTGAGGAATCCATTGGTGCAGGTATCTCAGGGTGCAGCTGCAGTTCAGGCTGCAGGTTGAGCCCTGGGTGGCGATGGCCTGAGAGGAGAGGCCGTGACCTGCCGGCCCTTTGCATCACAGAGGCACAGGGACCTGCGGTGCTGCCAGGTGGGCGCTGGCAGAAACAGCAGGAGCCGAGGGCTCGGCAGGAGAGCCAGACCTTCGCTCCCTTGGACTGGGAAGGTTTAAAAGGCCAGGACATCCTTTGTTCGGGGTCCCTCCTTGGAGGCTCCAGCTCAGGCTGTTCCTTTGTTACTGCGCAGTGAGTAAATGGCTTTATGGAACGGGACATCTGAGCCTCTGCCATGGGAAAGCAGGGATCGATCCGCTGAGAAAACCTGGTCTGACTCTGGATGGGATGTGTGGGAAAGCAAGCAGGGACCCCTCGGGTCACTGGAGCTGCCACTGTGAAGTGGGATCGGCCCCAGCTGTGGAAATCTCTGATGTGAGTGTGACTGAGAGAGAGCCTCGTTAAAGGTCAGACTAGGAATTTTCCTTAACACCCCCCTTACCATAGAGATAAAAGCGTTAGTAGGTCTTGACTTCTAGAAATAGTGATGGTAGCAGGTCGGGGGGTTTTTTGTTGCCTTTTTTTGTTGTTGTTGTTTGTTTGTTTTTTTGTTTTGTTTTTTTTGGTTGGTGGGTTTTTTTTTTTGGTTGGTTGGTTTTGGTTTTGGTTTTGGTTTTGGTTTTGGTTTTTCTTGAGAAATCAGCATGTAGATGGTCCAAATGCTGAACTTGATTCTCGTGGTGTGAGAAGTTTTTCAGTAGGCAAGATGTCCTGGTTTAAAATCCATGGGATAACAGGAATTCTGTTGTAGCTCTGGTTTTAAACAGAATGTTTTGTAAGGAAAGGTAAATTGTAATGCTCTCATATCAGAGTTTGGACAGCAAGCAATATAGGGAACATTTATTATTTCTTTTTTTACACTGTTGTCAGAATGTTTTTCACAGGAGTATGATATTGTGAAGTGCAATGTTACACAGAGAGTGACAAAGAAATTTCTGTTAGAACTTGTTATAAACCCTCTGTTTTGGTAATATAAAGGAAGTAAAGAAAGAAGACCTGTCTTTATGAGTCAGAGGACGCCAATGACCAGCCATGAAAAAAAGAAATGCAATCACTGCATGAGTTGAGAAAGTTTATCCACTACCAACAGAGAGAAAAGAAATCTGTGCATTAACAAAG
>VZTI01003754.1:1333752-1370446 GCA_013397865.1 Struthidea cinerea | reverse complement strand
CAAAACAAAAAAAAAGTGAAATATTTTCAGTTGGAAATCAGCAGTAAGTTTCTAATCTCTGAGGAGAAGGTCTAGGATTACTTTCCATGAAGGTAGGGTAGCTAGAAATAAAGATGAGCACGAGTTTGATTTATAAACTCTGGTTGCTTCTTATCTTAGGCAATAAGCTAGTGATCTCTTTAGAGCTTCCTAAGAAACTAATGTAGAGGTGGCCAGTTAATAAGAATTATTCATGTTTCCATTCTCATAATTGTTGGTTATTCACATTTTACCTTAATTCTTACAGTTTACTTTTGGAGAAACTATCTTCTCTCTCAGTTTTCTTGAAGCCTTAATACCATGACATAAAAACAATGGATATTCATTCCCTCTAATCTTAATAGCACGCTTTACCATGAGAGGGAAGATGTGTGCTAACGTATTTACAAACAGTTCCATGGTATGGGTGTTAATGTCTCTGAAATGGGTCTTAATGTCTACTAACTCTGGGCAGCAGGTTTGTTGCAGCGCCCAGACAGCTTGGCTCCTGAAACAGACAAGGGTCTGCGCAAGCCTGAACTTCTGAACTTTGGGACAAAATGACAGGTTCAAGGGGGAATATGTGGTAGGCGGTTCGGGAAGTCTGCACCTTCCTAGTACCTCAACCAATGGGGAAAGGAAGAGGGCAACATGCGGCCGGCAGTTTAGGGTAAAAGGAGGCTGCCCCCTCCAAAACCTAGAGAGAGAAAACTTTATGGGCATGTGCTCTAGTGGACTCTCTCCCTTTATTTGAATGAAGTTGCAGGACCCCTCTGACTCCTTTATGGGCACTGGCTTTTCATAGTGTGTTTTTCCGTACAACCATTTGGCTCAGGTTAGTAAGAAGCAGTTTGTTTCACCTTGCTCCATGACTGAACGCTTTGCAATGGCAACAGCCTTCTAGTTCCTGATAGTACAGGAAAAGAGAAAAAAAGCCAGATTTTCATATCTCTGTAATAAAATGTCACTCTACCACAGCTTGAATTGTCAGGACAATGTGATGTTTGGTTGTTGTTTTTTGTAAAAGGAGACTTTTTTAAAAAAACTTTGGTTGATTAATTATGTCATAGTGCATTATGAGTGTGCTTTATTCCTGACTAAGCTACATTCTTAGTGAGCCTTTTTACAAGTTTTACTTGGTGTAAAGCATGATTTAGGTTCTATAGCAATGTAACTATTGGGGGAAAATTGCTTTCTGTAGGTTAAAAGTGATTTTACAAATATCTATCAAGAAAGAAACTTTTAAGTAAACTTTCCAAGTGAATTGATACAGTTATAGCTTTATGCTGAGCTAATAGAACAGTTTGCAACCTGCGTTTGAAATACTAGTACTGGTAAATGATTTTTCTTTTATGAAAAAGAATAAATGGAATGAAACCCACTAATATAGATGCCAAATACACTTGTTAATAAAAAGATATGAAGAAAATTATCATCTTAATGATTCAAACACAAGTGGCTTTATAGAATTATTTGGGTTGGAAAAGACCTATGACATAATCAAATCCAGCTATAACTCAGCACTGCCAAGCCCACCACTAAAGCATGTCCCTAAGTGCCACATCCACACATCTTATCTGTAGTTCCCCAGATCCTCTTTCAACCCCTTTTGCAGATGGGTATTTAAATAGGTGGATTAATGAAGCAAAAGAAAATTTAGTAGTAAAAGAGCATTTATTTTTTAAAATGTGTATGGAGGAATTTGCACATAAAATAATAAAGAATCATTTGTAAAATAACATTTTCTTCCAAAGGGTTATCTTTCTTCACAAAAGATTATGAATTTAAATGATAATTTAACTGGTCCTGATAAAAAATTGTATTCCTTACCAGTCACTACAGGCTATTTTTTAAACTTTCTATGTTCTAAAATGCTTGATAGGAATGGCTCAAGATCAGAGCAGCTCTCATGGCTATCAATCTTATATATGCTACTTTGCCATTTATTCTGTTACTAACATACTAAGATCTGTTGCTGTAGAACTTTCATGGCATTTTCTTGGTTTTGGAGTAAGTTATTTGGTGTCTTTTAGAGAGTAAAAGGGCAGTCTAAAAACACATCTGCATTTTCAGATACCAAAATTAAATTTACCAATTCAGAGTCTAGCTTTAAAGTCCTTTTACATACTTTAAACTTTTTGCTTAATTGATTTTTTGTTTGGTAAAGAAAATGATTGTCTTAGAAAGGAAGTGGAATATGTCCATGCAGGAAGAGCCCAGTGTTTCACTCCTAAGAGCAATTGAAATCAAAAAGTAGGAAGCTTGACAGGAAATTAACTCCAATACTAAAATTTTCTCATATGTCTAGCATCTACCCGTCCTTTAGTGTAATACTGAAATGTTTAGGTAGACATATATTCAAAGCCTCCATCGTCTAGAAAAATAAATTATATTTAGACAGGTAGATTTTCTTCTAAAATGTATTTCCTATTCTCCTCATTTAAATGCATCCAATGTTTTTAAAATATCTCTTTTGCTCATGTTCATTATTGAAAAATGCTTCATATTTGTCTTATTCTTGCATATATTTTATGTCATATGTGCTCTCATGGTTCATTTAGACCTCAGAACAACTTCAAAGCAACTATAATATAGCTGAAGAGAGAAAACATGCCATTTTTCACAGCTCAAATTTATAAGGTGGTTCATTCTTTTTTGTTTATATTGCATTGCCCTGTAAAGAATCCATGATTCCCTCGAAAATAATGACGTTCTATAAAGGCAACAAATGTTTATTTGGAGGAGAATTTATTTTTGTTCCTGTTTCTGAGTCTCTAGGGTATATTCAGTTCATATTTTCAGTATTTTTCCTCTCAAACACAAGCATCTTTATTTACTTATATTTTTGCAAAAATGAAGGTGACAGGTAGATCAAGGAGAGATGTTTGTGAGAAAGCAAAGCATTATTAATCTTCTGAAAAAATATCGAAGTTTGCTAAAGTGTTACTGCTTGCCATGATCAAGTATCAAACAAGTAAAGAACTGCGAATAATATTATTGAAATGTATTGTTTTGACTTCAGCTATAACTATGACGAAAGATTTGTAGTCCTTTGCCTCAGACAGTGGAAGTAATAGGTGACAAAATGTATCTGACCTCATTTCCTTTGCTGCTTCTACCAAGAAATTCATGTTCAGAATAATTCCTTATTAGGGAAAAAATACTCCTAATTTTGCTAATACTTTAATAATTTTTTTTTTCCTGGTAAATTTTGGTGTAAGGTAATTTATAAACATTAATTTAGTATTTGTTTCCATGCACAGCCAGTATTTAGCCTCACGAAATATGTAGTGTGAAACTGGGAATACATAAAACAGCATACACACAAGTATGCTATTTATTTTATAGTAGAAGGACATTAATGGACTTACTCAGAATATACTCACAGTTTCACTCATGGCTGAAAGTTTGATTCATGAGTACTCTTCATCAAAGCAACTTAGATCAGTTTGCATGCTTTTAGTTCAGGAAGTAAGTTGCATCAAAATGAAGGCACCAAAGCATAAAATAGGATTCATTAGTACAGGCTCAACATAGAGGTCAAAAAAGCTAAATGGCATCATACACTGCACTGGTCTGTAGAGACGGCCATTGAGAAATTACAATAGAAGTATAATATAGGCATTACCAAGATGTTTAAATGTTTAAATATCAATGTTTCTACATATCTTTAAAGGTATACATCTTGACATACAAATTTCTTTAAGCCCTCTGGCTTAAAGTCTGGCCCATTTGTGACCTGATAACAGGAAGGAAAGGACTATCTTGTCCTTAATAGTCCTCAGCACTGACACTTCCAGTGGAAGAAGTGCCATGGTTGTCTGAAACAGTCTCTGAGGCACTTACAGATCTTCTCTGGTGGCCTTGGCATGTGGAGAGGATAGATGCTTCACCTACCCATAGTGTTTATCAGCACAGTTTAAAAGCATGGTTTCCAAGTCAACTGCCTGAGTCTAAAATGAAGAGCTGAAGGGAGATTATAACTTTTGAATCCTTCTTTCACCTCTGCTTTGAGAACAGGCTTGCCCATGTTGCCCTTTGCTTATCGTTGCTCCAAACAAGTGTTTGGAGATTAAAGCAATATTAGCTAGTCTAAGACACTAATTTTCCTTTCTTATAGAAGGAAAAGACAAGATAGCTGCCCAATATTTAATTTTTTTCCCTATATACAGTACTTAAAGTGAAAGAAAAACTGGGGGAAAATGACCCTATAAATAACCACAGCTAAACAGATGTAAGATCTTGCTGAGCTCAGTGGGAGCACTGAGGTATGGAGTCCTGCCTCACATCCATCATTTAGTTCTGAAACCTTCCCTCACCTGAGAGGCAGCAGTTTCCTCTCATAATGGCAAGATTTCACTTACAAACTCAGCAATATCTTGCTACTCTGACAGGGAAGACCTCTCTCAGCTTCCACAGCCATCTGAGTTGTGGGAGTTGGATGACCCTGGGAGATCAATCTTTCCTGAATGGCATGACCCCCAGGCTCCCCATGAGCTCAGAACTCAGGCGGATCTTGCATTCTGCAATATTTTGCACGGACAATGGCAGCTGGATCACAGGTCAAGAAGGAAGGTTTCTTCCCCTTTTGTTCTTTTCCTTCTTGGCTCCTGTCTGCTATGTTAGCAAGAATCAGCCAGCTAATTTGAAGAAGCTTTCTCCTACCTCTGCAATGAGCTTCAAAGCTATCCATGGTGCTTAGAGCAGTTGAATGGAAGCAGAAATGAGGGAGCCCAGAGGGAGACAGCACTGTTTTTAATTGAACCAGTGGTGTTTGTAGAACATGGTGAAAAGGTACAGAATAAGCAAATGATGCCCCGATAATAATAGTATATATATGTATGATAAAGCTCTCATTTTCCTTGGAGTGTCAACCATCCAAAACTTAAATCTGAATTATGGTGTTATGGTCTGTAGACTAAATGTTTTTATAAAAAAAGACAGAAAATGTTTAACAGTCTGTTCAGGGGTTTGGATTATACCAAAGTTGTGAACAGTCCCTTTCTTTGTGTTTTTCAACTACAAACCCACCAAAAGGGCTTCCTGAAGATTGTCTGTCATACATTAAGTTTTCAATATTTGATCAAGAATTTAATTTCTGCAAGGCACTGCATGTACTTCTTCTTAGTAATCAAAATTCTTCAATATGTACTAAAACTGATGCATGCATTTAATGCTTTTGGCACTAATGGGTGTGTTTAAATAACTTAAATCCATCACCAGAAAGTAGTGAAGGGATATGTTGCAAACATACCTTATGTCTAACTGAAGACTCATTATCATGGTTACAGTGCAGTGAAAACATCGCAGCATAAGCAAAATCCAAACCCAGACGTGTGCAGCTCTAGAATCATTATCAACTGGAAAGCATCCCTCTAACTCTATTGACTTCAAAATATTTCTGTTAGACTAATTAGAAAAAGATGCTTGATAAAGTAATACAGGAATAACTATTGCCCCTGTTTTATTATGAAATGACACAATATATTTTTGCATCTTTGCAAGATAAATTCATTTTTTATTTTATTTACTCTCTTTAAAGTCAAGAACCTTCATTTAGAAATTACTAATAACTAAGCATTCTGTGTGTATTTTGAGTTCTTATATCAAATGCTATAACCTTTCAATTTTTGCTTTAAATATACCACTTGAATACTGAGTGTTATTGGATGATTCAAATAAATGGATTAAAGTGTTTTAAGTGTTCTCTAATGGTGGAATAAGTAAAGCATGCCCCGCTCATTTCATTTTTGGCTTTGCTGTGCTTGAAATCAGAAATTTTGCATCGTTTGTGTGAGGCTTCTTGTCCTGTAGTTGTTAAGCATGAGCTTTTAAAAGGGAAAAAAAATGTATTCTCATCTTGATTTCATGTTGGGTTCCTTGAAGCAAAAGTAGGATGTTGAATGAGAAGGAGAAAATTTTGTACCCCTTTAGCTACTACCATGCTGTCCTATCCTTAAAGACATGTAGAAAAGCCTCCCACTTTGTGTGCCTTAAGTGAGAAAGCCTTTCAGCTATCTAGGAAGAATTTTGATTTCTTCTAAGTTTACAAAGAACCAGAGCTTTATTGCAAAGAGCTTTCCAGTGTTTGTTTAATATAAGTGGTGTTGATTTTTTTTTTTTTCAGAATAATGTTTGTAAAACACAGAGAGGATTCTGAATTGTACTTTCAGAGGGTCATGGCAGGCCTAGCTGTAGTCTCTTAAGTAGAAATAACACAATATGGAAGGGGATAGGGAAAAGAACATGAGTTAATCAGAAGGTGGGTGGATTTCAAGAATAAAACTGTAAGGAACAGTTTTAGGTTCCTTAAAAGGATATTGACAATTTATTCAGGAAGAAGAAATATATTCTTTATTTCCAACTCATTATGATTTCTTTATGCTTTAAATGAAAGTAGAAATGAAAACATTCCTTCAAAATAATGATTGATAATTAAATCTCCTGTTTTATCTTGAAATCAAAAACTGACATTGTAGTCTTGAATTTCCCAGTGCGCCTGCTTCCTCTTTTTGATACTTTTGTTAAAGTCTATTTTCTCTTTTTCCATCCATTTTGTACAGCAACAGAATTATATAAATCAACTCAAGAGATTTCACAGGATATCTAAATTGCTCTTTAGGAAGTGTCTTTCGTAGGCCTCTCTGGTCATTTTCTTTTCAGACCGTTGCTGAAAAAGTCTGCTTTCAACTGAAATCAATACAGATATACAACACTTCCTTAAATTATTAAGATTTTCAAATACTATATGAGAAATTTTGTATTTGGCTATTATTAGTAGTATTAATAATAATAATAGAAACAAGCCTCCCAATTTCTTGCTGTTCATGAAATTCACTTATTTTTTCCCTCCTCAAGCATACAGCGTTTTAATACAAAAATATAAGTTTATAACTAACTTAAACTAAAATTCAGGATTGCTTTGTAGAATTAATAAGGTATCTTTAGAAATTATCTCTCTCTCTTGTCTGTTAACTTGAGGTGTTTTCAAACCCTTTGCACTTCTGTGAACCTTTTCTTTAATGTCTACCTGCTTAGTCTTTTTAAGGTCTAGACTCTTGTCAGGGATTTATGATTCATATTTTTTCTGTCATGTTGTATTTTAGTACTTGCTATACAGGAATTGTCATAAATAAGAGGGCTAATTATCTGAAGTCATGTTAGAGAGTCTTGTTTGTTGAAATTCCCTGTTTCCTCCAATGCAGACATCCAACTGTACTAATTTCAAAAAAACCCACAAAAACCCAAAGCCAAAATTTTTTTTTTTTCTAGAACTAAAAACCAGAAGCCTTCTAGAATTAGATGTCATAAATGACAGAACAATAAGGAAATTATTTGCTTCCATCTGAAGGTTTTTGGGTATAATGGTAATCTAAATTTGTAATGGGAAACTTTTCACAGTTGCTCTGTAACTTGTTTGTATTTTCAATGAATATCGGATTTTCAGCCTCCAAGATCAGTCTAATGATGCAGATAAGCTACTGCAGATAATGATCCTCCTATGGGACTTGGATCTAAGTATCAGTAAATAATCATTTTATATTTCAACAATTTATATAATAAGTTGAATTAACTATTGACAGCAAATGTAAATTGCATTCTGATTTGTATTTTCTTTGTTTTCTGTGAAAGCTGTGAATTTTATATTGGAAGAAAAATAATACACATTGCTTAGCCAGGATATCACAGGCAAAAACTCTAAACAAAACCGTGTGGAACCCCACTGGCTTCAAACAATGTAACTACTGTTTGTTAAAGTAGTTAGAATTAAGAATTGGCATGTTAGGTATATGTCAGGTCTCCTATAGGCCTATGACATTTAGAAGAAGTGTGTTGAAGAAGGTTGTAATGACTGCTGAAATAAAACCTCCGAGTGATAAATGAACAGATTGCTACTGTGAAAGTGTTTAAAGGTTTAGGACTCCTACAGATAATATCACCAGAGAGAGTATGTAGAAAATTACTCTCTTCTCACCTTTAATTGCATTATTTAACTTGAACATTTTCTCCTCTGAAGGGAGTGCAAATAATAAAACCTTTTCATTTACTATGCAAAGTCCCTTACAAACAAAGTATAGAGGCTATATAACTTAGGCTTGCTTTATTGAATTAAGTAACTGGCCATCTATAATGAAGTTCATGGTGGAAAGGAAAATTGAAATTTATCTAAACCAACAGTGCGTTAGGACTTTATCAAATGGAGGTGTTGCAGATGTCTTCAGGTGGATACCAGTGCAAAAATAAGCATTTCCTCCAGAGAAACAAAGAAGTCTGTCTTACAGAATGAGCTGTCTAGTTCATTCAAACACTAGAAGATGGCTCTGCTGAGAAAAGGACTGAAATTCTTAGTGCCTTGTTTTCTACATCATTGATGCTACTTTCTGTACACCAACTTTTTTTTTTTTTTAAGTTTTTTTGAATAATGGAAGCTACTTTTGACAGGAAATATTAATTATGAAAGAATGTAAATAAAAATATTGTCAAGGAGAAATACACAACAACAAAAAAAATATCCTTCCTATATGCCTTTAACCTTATTTATAGGTTTTATCTTATTGATAATAGACATAAACTGGAGGATATTTTTTAATTGGATGCAATTACTTCAGAGAAACAAGATTCAATAATGACACCTTTTAAGCCAGAGGAAACATCAAATTAGCTTGAATTCACTTTACATTTTTCACATTTCCTCATACATGAACCTCATTCCATTACATAAATACTTGGAAACAGAAAATGAGGTACCTTACACATGAAAATGTAAAAGTTCCTCTGTGACAAGGTCTATGAAAACACTTGGCACACATGTAGACAAATTAGTGTTGCTTATAATTGAGAATATAGCTTACTTTTTCATTTCTTATGGATATTGCATGGATTTTACTTTTATTTAATGGCTATTCAAACTTAAGGTAAAAAAAAAGAAAAAACAGGAAAATATCAGAAAAAAATATTTGCTGGCTTTTTTAACTTTTTATCAATAACTGCATTTTGAATCTCAAATGAGAAATTGATAGGAGAGTACTTTGTCAGGAAATGGAAATTCTTATTGCATCCAGAGGGGAAAAAATGGTTGCAAATATAGAAAATTCTCTATAGATTGATTAGTCACACTCTTATGTGCTGTAGCTTGCACAGCACAGATTTGGTTTCATTTATTTCTCTGTAGCTGGCATAAAATGGTACACTTAATCCTTCAAGTTATTTCTTCTCAATGTCACCATTTTTTTCCATTATGTGATGTACAGTTGGTTCCATTTCATGACCAGATATTCTTTTTTCTGGTCATAAAAATTCCAGAGATGATATTTTTGGAGTGAGATATGTTTGGCCATTTAGATAAATGACAGAAGTGTGAAAGAGAATGCTGTAGAATTAAATGCAGCCAAAGAGAAATGTAGCATCAAAATCTTCATACTATGAATAAAACCAGAAAATGCCAATAACTCTGAAATCAAAGGGTGCTAATTCTAAAATGGGCAAGATCACACTCTGGTGAAATGGAACATTTTTTTTTATTTTATTTTAAAAATGGTTTAAATATAGACATTCTTGTCTTATACTTGTTTTCTTTAGTTGAGATGTCAGTACCTCTTCTGCAGCTTCTGCTAGCCAAGATCCTATGTCCTAAAAGGGATCTAAAATTTCTAGGCTTTTTCAGAATTATAAGTAAGCTAAATAGAAAAACTGTCTAGCTTCAAAACTTTTGAGAAATCTATTTTCTAAGAGAGTATGTATTATTTAATTTCATTTTATTGTGCTATTTAATTTCATAACCTGGTTTATATATTCCATGTATCAGCCAGCTTTATCTGTTCCAGTATGTCTAAATTACCCATTCCCTGTAAATTTGTCAGATAGAGGTAGAAAGAAAACTATGTGATTTGGTAATTGTTATATAAAGGGATCAGCAGAATTAAAGGATTTGACTTTTAATGATTTTACATAGATTTTTGTGTTTTAGTATATGCAATTTTTTTTTTCATTCACTGAGGAAGATTATGCTTTCTATATTGGAGCCATCACATTTTGGCATGCTAACAGTCAGCTTGCTGTATTTCTTCGTTACTCAACCAGGCACAACACTTGGGACAATCCAGTATATTTCTTGTCGTAGTAGCTGAATGTTATTTCATTGTTTAGATAGTGTTTATTTCTTAGTCTTTATTTTGAAGACAGCTTGGCTCATAAGCCAAGATCCCAGATAAATTTAAAAGTCTGGTAGCAAAGCATGTGCCCTCCTTGCCCTGATTCCACCACCAGCTGAGATAAGTCCTATCTCTGTCTGTGGAGCTGTGTTAGTAGAGGCTTTCACTAACAGTGGGGCTTGTTAGTGGGGCATGATACATGAAGACTGCTATCTGTAGTTGAGGGTAGGTGTCCAAATGTGCTGATGAACCCTAATAGGCTTTAATTTAATTTTAATGGGATATTTTAATCTTTTAGTGAGTTAGTAATGCAACTTATATACTTGTTCTAGGTTTTCCCCCAAGCAAAGACTGAAATTGTAGATTACCCAGAGCTACCAAGAACAGTGCCTCATTTTCCAGGCTTCTCTGTGAATTTACAGAGTAAATACGTATTTTTGTCTTTGAAGGTTCCTGACAGAATGAACTATTTTTAATGGAGCTTCAAGACCTTTTCAGCAAATAGTGTGCTTTGTATGAGGAAAGTAATCTTTCAAATGCATACATTCTTTAAAAAATATGCCAATTGATTTTATCCAGTAGTGTTATTTTCAAAGAAGGCCATTTTAGACAAGTATTGTGCAACTGGAGGCTAAAGAATAGAAGGAGACTGTAAATCTTCTCTAGTCACATGGCTTTGGATTTTTCCTACTCAGAGAATATCTGGACACTAAAAATATAGTGTAGTTATCTCCATACAGACTTTAAAAACCTTCTTGTGTATTCTGGGTGCAATGGAACTGAAGCCCAGAGATGCTTGGATTATGTAAATAGCCCCTTGAAAGCCATCAAGGTTTCTGGATGTTTGCAACCTGTGTCATATCTGAATAAGGTAACTGGTCATCAGGATCCAAGATCTGAAGCCACTAATACTTTAAAGCACTGATCAGACATTATTCATCTCTTCAACACCTGCATTTGCTTTACCTTTCAGGATGACTTTTTGCAGCTCTTGGTAAGATGGTGAATGCAGATAGCAAAGTCTCTGATAAGTGAGAAAGGAAACTTAACTTAGCTTTAAGTTGTTCTGCTTCTTTACATTATGTTGTCCCCCATGAGGGAACCAGAAGGAATAAAAGACCATTTTATGCATGCTGATTTTGTCACTTGCAGAGGCACCAACAAATCATGTGATTTCTATAACTTAGTATTTCTGTATGATTCAGCGTAATTGACAGTGCCAGAAACTAGCCCTAAGCAAAAGAAATGCAACACAAAATCTGCTGTAAGCAAGTTAATCACAGTCTAAGTGATAGAAAGCTTGCACTTCATTTCTTTTCCAGGATACATTTGTAACAGGAAAATAATTCTCTTTTCTCTCAAAAGACTAGGGAGGCTGTCAGGCGCTTTGGGGCAATCGAAATAAATAGTTTATGCCTCCCGTAAATAAAGATATGAAATGTTTGTGTTTGTGAACGAAGGCCAGAGTAACCTCGTAAATTTGATATTCTAGGCTTTGACTCATGGTCTTAGACCACTGACAAATGGGTCACTGCCCCAACTCTCTGCTCTTGCAACTTCTCATGAAGGCACTTGCCTTAATATTCTGTGCTATAATTTAAAGCTACCTCGCTAGTACCATTCTTGAAGATATCTGCTTAAAAGATTGTTCTGTTCTTATTGCCTGGAAGCATATCTTTTTAATTAATATCTGTGTTGCTCAAGATTTTTATTAAGAAGGAAGTCTTTTGGACTTTATACAGCAGTGCCCCTGGGCTTGCTGTTCAAGAAAGTTGTTTAGACACATGTTTTTCTGGATATTTCACTATCCTACAATTAGATATTTCATATTCTTGGCAGTCCTTATTTATTCATCTTTCAACAATGTCTCTTTCTAGTGCATCTTACAAATATATTTTGCACTGCAAATGCCTTCCTTTAAATTTCAGAAAATGCAATTAATCATTTTGTTAGCTTAATTTTGTTCTGTAGCTTTTTTTTGATTGTTTTTGGGGTTTTTTGGGTTTGTTGTTGTTGTTGTTGTCGTTGTTGTTGTTTTCCCCCCACAAAGCTGTCCAAAGCCTCTGGACAGTGTGATTCACTATTTTCCTTCAGATCAAAGACTTTGAGAGGTCATCAAAAAGGTAGTTTTCAGTGGAAAACTCAGGAGCCAAGCATGTGACAAATTGAAGTCTATGAAAACCATCCTTTCCAAAATTAATATTTGCTGTGTATAGACCATGCATATCTTGCTAAGGAGGATGGTAAGAAACTGGAGAGCATATGACTTATAAAAAAAACCCTTTGCTAACAACCTATATCACCATATTTTCCTCTTTGTGAGGCTACCAGCTTTTTCCAAGCAGCAAGCACAATTACACTATCACGCAAATCCAAAAGATTTTCTTCGAATTTAAAAGCTTGAAAAACTCAGCTTTCCTAGAGGATATAAAAAAATAGGATAGCTCTATGTTTTTACATTTTTCCATGGTGAGTATTCTATAGCACTTCTTCACTTGGATTCATTCCCTTCCTCTTCGAAGACTATGTTATTTGAATTAAACCTGTGGCTAGCCAGACATTTAAACCAAATGGGGTACCTTTTTCCATTATACCATTGCAAATCTTAACTTTTCCAATTCTCTGTTATCTGATTGTTTTTTGTCTTCAGTGGAAATAAGGTCATGGTCCTAATTGTTTGCCTTTTAACAGCTATTGCTTTTGCTTTGAAGCTTTGTTGTTACTGATACCATAAGAGCTCATGAAGTAGTATCCAATGAAAAAACAGTAAGTATGTCAGTTTTAAGCCTATTATTGTGACCTTATCCTTTGCTGTGTTGAGAAATTAATATGAACTTGTCATGCTGGTTTGGTGGGGTTTTTCCCTCCATATTTACAAATGTTTATCACTTACATTTCATACCCAAAAGTTCAAGGTTGTTTTCCAGAGCAGAACAGTCATAAACGTATGGATGGATTCACGTTTTCTTATCTATGTCCTCATTAATATCAGGTGGTTTTTTTTCTCTTTCTTGTTTATTAGGATACAGTAGTTCTCAAAATTATATGCTTCAGTTTTAAAGTTTTACTCTGTGTTTAAACCAATCAGGTTACTTAAAACTATAAGGTGCATCTGAATCACTTCTTATAAAAATGCAACTTTTAAAAGCATGTGCACACATATGCACACATTTCGTGCAGTTCTAAATTGAGGAACAGCTTGAATTTCATCCAGCTGTCTAGACAGTTTAACCCTTTGGAGTTAAAAACTGTTTTATTGTTCAGCTCATTACTTTTGTTCTTATTTCTTAATCAATTTTGGTGTACTAATGGCTAGTGTTCCATAATCGCTCCACAATTAGAGAAAAACTGAAAGCTGCTCCAGTGTCTCAATTCCACTTTTTCCATTGTGTGATTGAAGATTCATGTACCAACAGCCCTGGTCAGCCCTACAGCCGGCACGCTCCATAGGTCCATGTAACCACACTGGGCTTCACTAATTGCTACAGATCAGAAGTGCTAATGAGTGGCAATAATTAATTCGGAAATGGAGTTTACTGTTATATTATTTACTTTGATCCAATTTCTGAACTTGTTTTTTCAACATTTTCCATTTGGATACATTTTTTTCAGACTTTCCAGAGTTGTTAGATTGAATGTGGGGGTAATAACATGCATGCCATATGTATATGTTCACTGTGAGCCTCTTGAAACTGTTGGTGGGAATCCACTGATTTCAGTTCTAAAGCAGTATTTATATTTTAAACTGAGAAACAGTCTCATATAAATGTAAAACCAAATTCCTTCTAAAACTGGAGTATCTGTCAAATGACAGAAGATTACAAATCAATGGGATATTCCAAACCAAAGTCTGGAGATTGCTTGCCATATTTATTTCTGGAGTTAGACAAGAATTCATGTTTTAATCGACTTCTAGATATAAGACCATAACAAAAGATTCTGAAAGACTGCTATTTCCAGGTCTGCTCTAACACCCTAAATGAGGAGCTAATTAAATTTAGTATTTAACTCCTTCTTATCAGTTCAGGGGTGGTAGACACTTTTTTTTCATTGTATAAAGACATAAATCCTTCCTCTGCACTTTGGTAGCAGAAGAGCTTTGTAGGCAGTCCTGTGCAGGGTTCAGTGAGTAATCCATTCTCAAAGTGATAAAGGCAAAGCCTTCAATCTGCGGGTCAGGATGCAACAGGAAAGGCTGTAGTTTAGCAAGAGTCTATAAAAGATAAAAGCTCTCTTTGACCACAGGCTACTTACAGTGATTGGAATTCACCACAGTCCCAGATAGGCTAAAAAAATATATAGTTTAAGTGTAAGTAAATTGAACTATTATAAGTTATTAACTTCCTACATTTAAAATTTTATATCATGCTTTTTCTTTCTGTAAGTTGGTTTCCTCTTCTCAGCAACATGATTTAATGTGAAGAAAGCTCCATACTTTGGGAACAGAACTCATATTTTTATCTAAACAGTTGCTTTTTCTTCCTCGCCAAAGTAATGTAAAAACATGGGGGCAGATTTTACTACTGTACTGCCTTTTCACTCAAACCTTTTATTTGAAAGCTATATTTAACCCTTTGGATTTCATACTGGGTATTTTTCCCAGTTATCTGGGGATTTGTTTCCTCTGTTGGGATTAGCGAATGCTGTAATAAAACCATCAAAAATGACTTCTTAAGGAAGACAGCAATAGTTCTTCTGTCTTCAGGCATAAAGAAGAATTGGATTTCAATACCTTTATCATTGCCCTTTAAAATTACCTTAACCTTAAAATATGATTTGATATACTCCGTACCTGAAATGAAGCTATCAGTGAAATTCTACATTAACTTATATCTGTATCTGTATCTCCATGACTGATGAGAGACTTCATGATTCTTTTACTGAAGTAATGGAGATGGTGTGTGAAAGGGGCTCAGAATAGTTTTCTTGCTGTTCTCAAAAGCAGAAACGTAAAAAGGAAGTGTTAAATTCAGGCTAAAACAGAGCAAAATGGCAATACAGCAATAAGAACCAAAAATGATAGCTTTGAGTTCAAAAGTTGTGTTGTTACTGATATCTCCCTGCTATTATTCTTCTCCTCTGTCTAGATATTTATTGCTACTAGAACATAGTATCAAAATAGTTAAAAGCTCTTGACAATGTATTGAATTAAGGAGGCAGATGAAAAGGTGTGGTGGGGATATGTATCACACGAGGAATCTTATACAGTTTTATTTCTGAAGCTTTCTGAACAGTTACTGTCTTGCACTGGACTGACATTAGTTCCTTTTACTAAGGTATCTTCTGTATCAAAGAATACATCAAAGCTTCACAAAAGCTCCATGAAAATACTTTCGTAAGACTGCATACAGAAAGTTGTAATTTCAAATCTTTATTACTTTCACTCTAAGTAACAATGTTATAGAAATTCACAGATTAGAGAACAGTATCATAATTATAGTTGGCTGAGAGAGCAAATAATCATAGTTAGCAGTTTTTACTAAATTTGGACGAAAAAAATATTTTTGCAAACTGTTACAGTTGTTTAATCGTATCCATAAACCCCACAACTGTTTGTCTATAGAAAAAACATAGATGAGAAAGAAGCTAAATGTATCACTGACTAATATTGCAGCATGTAATTCAGTCTGTGGCTCTCCTTTAGACTGAAATCAGTGACAGTCGTGGCAGCTATACAAAGTCAAGGTTAGCGTATGCAGAAAGCTCTTGTTGATTTACTGTTCTTCAGTGTGTTGGCAAAATCTACAGTTTCCCTTCTGGCATCATGTAATACAAACAGAGGAATTACATGTTATTCGTTCTCTAATGATTGACTATTGCTTATGGTTATTGCATGAACATTTCCAGTGATGTCTTTCTGCCTGAGGAAGTTAGTACAGTCCTCTCCCACTTAGTACAAACTTAGAGAAATACTCCATATGACTGCTTCCGGTTTGCTCCCAAAGCAGTTGCACTTGGTCCCAAATAGCCTGGTGTGTACAACTTCTAAGCTTTTTCTGGTGGGCTCTGGGATATAGATAGATAGATAGATAGATAGATAGATAGATAGATAGATAGATAGATAGATAGATAGATAGATAGATATGGAATTGTCATGGTTTAACCCTAGACAGTGACTAAATACCACACAGCTGCTTGCTAATTAGCACATTAGCACATATATAACCCCCCCACACAGTGGGATGGGGAGGAGAATCCAGGTTAAAAACCCTAAAATTCATGGATTGAGATAAGCACAGTTTAATCACTTAAACTACTACTACTACTACTACTAATAATAATAATAAAAAGGAGAGGAAAAAAGAGCAAAAAGACAAGAAAAAACCAAGTGATGCACAATACAATTGCTCACCACCCACTGACTGGTGTCCAGCCCGTCCTCAAGCTGTGACTGGCCCCTTTGAGCCCAGTTCAGGTCAGCTGTCCCAATATTGTGTGGAAATGGAAGAGTCCTAGACTTAGGACATGCAATACTTGACAATAACCAGAACATTTGTGGATTATCAACATTCTCATATTGAATCCAAAACACAGCATGTACTAGCTACATGAAGCTAGTACTACTAGCTTCTAAGAAGAAAAATGAATTCTATCCCAGTGGAAACCAGGAGAGGTGTATGCAATCCCAGCACACTCAAGGCTCTTTTCTGCAAATGGGGCAGTATGCACATGTAGGAGGCTGGAAAGGTACCAGCAGGTAGTCCTGATGGCCAGTTACAGCTAGGACTCAAGCGAGAAATTTTGGTGTGGCTATTTTGAGGAAATGCTCACTCCCCTCTCCTAACACAAGACAGCTGTTAGGTAAGACAGAAGGAATTTAGTAAATGGTAAAAGGTAAAGTATGTCAAGGTAAGAGACAAAGTAACTTTCAGAGCGAATGGGAAACAGAGTTGAATGTTAGCTGCTTTTTATCTTCTTCCTGGGGAAATGATCTTACATCCAGTATTTCATTCTGGGCAGACTGAATAATCTGTGTAGTCATTGACAGGAAACAGTAATATAATAGTAGACATTGCAGTATATCCTGCCTGAAAATTTCAAAGTATCTTCTATTGAGGATATAAATCTAAAGTACCTATCTTTCTCTTCTAATGCCTTAGGTCTAAATATGCTCGGTTTTCCATAGAGAGCATCTATAATTTAAATGATTTACTCTATGCATAAAGAGTGTGAATTCTCCAAGTGTTCCTGCTTTTATTTCTCAAAGAAAGCCCTTAGTAAAAAAAGCAACTTAAATATACAGTCACTCAAGATGTGGGTAGAATCTCTGAAGTACTGCTTCACCTTAAAACTATCAATATAGAAACACATTTTGAAAACAACAAAGTGACTGCTGAGTATACGAACAATATTGAGATGGCAGTGCCATCTGAAGTGACTGAAGATCAGTCACTTCTCTCAGGTCTTTAATATCAAACCAAAGACAGAGTTTGACTAAGATTAAGGTTACCACAAATAACAAGATGCAAACATTTGTATTTTCAAGTGGTGACTAAGTCAGTGTGTCGGGGTTATATTTTATATCCACACTATGTTAGAGCAGTATTTTCTTCTGGCATTGTGCTGCATTCATTTTTCTTGTGACAAAGGCTTTTTGGGGTATGTGCAAATGCCTCCCATCATCTATAACACAACACTGCTAATTGTGCAAAATATGCAGATTCTATAATTTACTGACTACCAGCTATAAGTTCACTAGTAATTGGGGAGAGGGGTGGAATAAGAGAACTGTAAGTAGAGCTCTACAAAATGCATCTTACTGTATTATATTTGCTTCTGTTTGTGTGTCTGTTGAACCTTTCCCATGTCTTCTCTTTTCCCTTTTAAAATGGGACTGCGTGGACATCTGCAGTTTTCCGAGAGTTAATTAAAACTCCTATAAAGAGAAGATTATTTCATCATTAATTATATATTAGGATTACTTACTTGACAAAACATAATTTTTTTATTTCTCCCATTCTTTTAGCTATGTGTTCATATCTTATTTGAAAAGAATGTTCTGAGAATAAGTGGTTAACTATTTCAAAGCATTTTGGAGGAAGACTCCTGAGGATACTGAGTTAAAACAAATGGTGGCAATAATGAACTGTTAGGACTTGCAGCAAAAGTAAAGACCAACTCATCTCCTGCTGCAAGTCTCAAATAGAATCCGATGTGATCCAGACAAAACTTCCCCTAAACCGGCTATAGATTACCTTGAACATAAGTCCATCAAATAATTAAACCTAGTTTAAAAGCCCTGGTATTACAAGAGAAATTCTGTGTCACTTTTCTCCTTCATTGTTTACAGAACCACGTGAAAAGAGGCAGCTTGATTTCTAATACCCAGTGTTTCAATGGACTCTATATTATTTTCTAAGCATTTAGGAAACTCTTGCAATTCCTATTTGCTCCTTACCCTTACCAAGACTAATACAGTAATTTTTAGCCCGGTTCCGTGGGTCCCGCAAGCCCACAGAACCTGGGGCATTATTCGGTAATACAGTCAGGTGGCAAAGAGGCAGGAAGGAGATTCGCTTATCATCCTGCTAGATGGTTTATTCCATGCTGTACAGCCGAACTCCAAAGCAAATCTGAAACCCGATCCCGAGGGCCCCCGTTTTATCCAGGTCCAGGGAGAAAGGTGGGATTAGGGAATGGGGACCGATGGGAGAATGCCAGGGGAGTGACGAGGCTTACAGCCATCCGGGAGATTCAAACCGGGACAGACCATACCAAGGAAACAAAGCATCCCAGGGGAATGCTTCGGGCTGCCCCTACACAAAGGCATGTTCACCGATCCCCACACAAGACATTGCTAGCCCACTGTATATAGACTCTGTAGTGGATGTGTACTGGTTTTATTAATCCCCTGGGGAACTGATGTGTGCAGAAAATCCTTTCTTACTAAAATCAATTGTAGCAAATTTCATACAAATCGGTGAATGGAGAAAACGATAACATTTTGTATATGAGCAATGGTCTTTGCAGTAGAAGGTTCTGTATTGAATGGAATTTTGTTTTGTGTCTCATTTGCCTTATAGTACACATGCAAATGCTGACTTTTTGACAGAGGTATACATATATGTTGCATGAATGTGAGAAAAACTGATAATATTTCTCTTTCAATTTTTTTGCACAAAGCAGTGCTTATAATTGACTTTCTTTTAGGAACACAGTATCCAAAGCATGCATTTGAGTTGTACACACACAAACTCCGCAAACGAAATTCTAAAAGAGAACATTGGTCAGGAAAATAGAGAAGAAAGCAATGGCCTCAGGTTTTTCAATTAATTAGTTTTCTTATTTTTATTTTAACTTCTGAGGCAAAAATACTATTGTGTAGTCTTTTAATTAAAAGTAATCTGTATTTCTTTTGCATTTTCACCATGAAGTGGTTTATTACAGTTATTCAAATATAAAGAAAGGCAATTAGGTGGTATCTTAATGACTTCCACATAATTCAAAGCCAGTCTGTCATGTAAAGGAGGGGCTTACCTTGCAGGCCAGGTGTTATGCACAAATCTATGTCAAATAGGCAAATTTTTAAAGCTTTAGGTTTTTAATTTTCTGGGTCATATTTTATCACTGCTTTTACTTTCCCAGTTATAAAGTAAAAATTCATTAAGAATTTTTGTCTGTATGTATATATATATATATTTATTTGTAACTTCATCTGTACTTTTCTATGATTACTAGGCTCCAACCAGTTTTCTTTTAATAATGAGGTAAATCTTTCCTCTGCCATGGCTGTCTTGTAAAATGAAACACACTAAATTAGGCTTTTTTCTCTTGCTAATTCATATTCAGCTATTGACATGTGAAGTCCAGATGGTTGACTTACTGACAATCCTAATCCATTCTTTTGAATAGCAACAGTTTGCCTTTTGTCATGTGTTTTCTCCGTTTGTAAAGGCTTTTGTTATTTATCTGCATTTACTGAATAAGTTTACATATTATGGCACTTAATAAGTTCTACAGTCTTTAACAAAATTTTCTTCAGATGCGGCACCACAGTACCTGTGTAAGAATCCCGTAGATTATTTCATGATATCTCATGAAAAGCTGATGGAATAGTACTATTTCTCTCATTTATTTATTTCAATGAAGCCATTTCAAATACTGTCTGATTAAAATATGCAGAATCTAATGAAAAAAATATTGAAATTAGCGTACTTGAATTTTACATTGAGCTTATAGACCAAGGGGGTTAAAGGGAGGCATAATCATGGAGTTTAGATGCATTGAAACAACAATCACACATCCATTTGTAATATTAACTTGTGGGTGGTTCTGCTGTAAACGTAAGTCGTTATTTTTTTTTGTTTGGTTTTACATGTTTTGCCATTTACATGATGCTATGTCTTTTATTCTGCTGCCTTCATACAGAAATCTCAGTAGACCTTTAGTATGAAATGTGCCATACATCTAAAGCCATTCCTAGCTGTCATGATTTTACAGAGTATTTGTCCCTCCTAAGAGACTGAGAAAAGTGTGACAATAGAAAAATATATCCTATGACACATATTCCAATATCATCAATCACAGTGGTTTCCTTTTATTTCATTGGTGAAAAACTTGATATTGTCTTTGAGGTAATTTACTTAAGTGCTAAATCACAGGGTACACGTTTTTGTAACACTCTTCAACAAAAAGTACAGAATGTATTCCATAATCTCTAATACACTTCAAACTTTCTCACAACCATGGTGCAGATGAGTAGAATTGCATTTTGGGAGTTCTACATCTGGGAACGCTGTGTGAAAAGATAATTATGGGTAAATGGAGCATTTTTGATACCAAAGATAGCCTTAGAATGAGAAAGAATAAAGAGATATCCTATATTTAGTTTCTTCAAATGAATATTCCATTCTATAATGTAAAATGATTGTTGGAAATTATAGTTTTAAAGTGACTTTGAAAATGTCCTTGATTATGAATTCTGATTTTATTTAAAATTTCAGTGTCAAACAAGGCTCTTGATATCTTTAAATGGTAGTATATAAAAATCTAATTCTTTTTTATATTTGTCAACGTTAGATTACAGAAAATATTCATACTAAACTTCAACAATGCTAAAGCATCAAAACTTTAATTACAGAACTTAAACTTTGCTAAGGATATTTTAAAGAGAACTTATTTTGAGTCTTGGTTTTTGTTGTTTACTTTTCTTCCCTGTGAGACTTCTAAAATGTTTATTGTTGCTGCCAGAAAGATAGGTATATTAGGTTTAATTCCTAAACAGAGAATGTTTTCCTTATGACATGTGAGCCTCCAGATATGCTGTCCATCTTGAGTGGGATTTAGAGCTGTCAAAACACATCTGAAAAACTAAATTTGTTCTTATGTTCAGTTTTTATGAAACTATTGGTTTTGAGTAATGTATACGCAATCAATAGCATATTTATGGCATATGTTAGTGGTGATCCAAAAGAATTCATAAATACATGAAAAATAGTTTTGTGATACAAATTGTAGATTCTATTCCATTATTTATTAATTTTTATCATATAATAGATAATGCTTTCCGAGATCCATATATAGACAGGGTTATTGCTATTTTCTGTGCTTTGGGGAGAAAATTATCTTCATAGTTAAAATGCTGTAGATATGGGTAGTAGGGGAATTATCACCACGCCTAAAGTTTGCTGATACATTTTACAAGTCACTTAGGACAAATCAGATAATCCTTTAGAACAAACACTAATACTAATGACTGCACTAATTATTTTACATAAATATATTTAAGTTTTTAAAAAACAGGAAAAAGTGTAATTCACATGACATGGGTCTTTTACAATAATGTTGTCTTAGTCATATTTGAGTCAAATATGCACAAAACACTATAAAATAATGTCTTTTTCCGGGGGGAAAAAAAAAAGAATCCTTAGCTGCTGCTACCTTCCTCAATAGGTACAGATGGCATCAGTGCTGATGCACTTTGAGAAGCATAAGAGCCTGATCCCTAAAGACAGTGAAACCAGTGTCTGTAAGTTCTCACTTACACTTTTGCTATGCTGCTTTGAATGGCGCTTGTCAGTAATTCTTGTACCCTTCAAATAAAGCCTTGACTCCGTTTTAGGATGACAGTATACTTTGGCAAGAGCACATATTCCAGGGACGCCTACAGCGAATGTGCAAATCTTCTTTCCCGTTTGTTTTTCAATCACTCAAGCTTGCAGTCAAACAACAGAATTATTTTCAAATGTTTTCTAACCAGGAATATAGAGGTCAAGGAATGTTTAAAGAGAGGATAAACAACTGTCTTGTTTAAGTTAATTTGATATGATATGATTTATTATGAGTTCATGAGTGGAAAGTACTTTTATTTAAATTATAGAAAATGTTATGAAATAAATATTCTTGTGAATATATGTCAGTGAAAATTTATGCAGTAAAAGTTTTGTCTTCCTTTCTCTTTGCCATTTACAGACTAACTTTATTAGCACAAAAAGTAACATTTATTTCACTGACCTTTTTAATTCATTGCATTCAGGTTTGGACTTTTTTTCCTACAGTAAATGTAGTGTTGCAATTACTAAAGTCAGCAGTTCCAGTGGAAACACTGGTGAACTCATTAAGTGCACTGTCAGGTGTTGCCAACCCCAGATGTCAGCCAACTGAATAGTGAGATACAAATAACTCTTTACAGAAGAATTGCAGTCTAACAAATTACCCATCTTAGACAAAGCTAAACTAGTATCCTGTGATTGGGTTTGCTGCTTAGTAGCTGCTAATGTGTGGAACAAATGAGAGGATCATGTGCCCCTTCTTAGAAGATATAAATCAGATTAATGACTGCCTGACTTCCCAGAAGCCTGTTTGACAGGTGTCCACGCAAAATAGAATTTAAATGCAAGAATGCACTCCGATACTATCTTTCTATTTATTTTCATTTGTATTATTCCTTCCTATAACCAAGCTCTACAAAAAGGGGGGATTTCTTGTTGACTAAATTTGTACTTCCTCTGAACTTTCTGTATTATTTCCTGTGGATTTTAAGGAGCATCTAGGTGAGAAGTAATACAGAACAACAGCAAAAATTTCACATGCAGCAACAGCAACAAAGTGGGGAAGGAGAAGAGGTGAGAAAGAGAGAAAGTTTTACTCCCCTTCTTCTCATGAGTCAGTGTTTTGGAACTTAAAAATGTTGGCAGTACTGCTGTCAGGTGCAAATGTAATAAATTTCATTTGATAAGCTTTGCAGTACACTTTGAAAATTGCCACCTCTATGAGTTTTTATACTCTTTTGTGTAGTGCATATCTTTTATTTACAACAAACCTTCTATTTCTTCTGAATTCTTTTG
Source organism: Struthidea cinerea (assembly GCA_013397865.1). Lineage (NCBI taxonomy): Eukaryota > Metazoa > Chordata > Aves > Passeriformes > Corcoracidae > Struthidea > Struthidea cinerea. The sequence goes on along the minus strand of VZTI01003754.1, from coordinate 1,346,991 downwards.
AAGACTAGAATGTGTCTCCTATATTTGTATTTTTATGGTTTCACAACTAAAGTCTAAACCTTACCTTGACTGACACGGCCCTACCTTAGATGTAATGCAAGAACACCGAGTTTCAGAGAGAGAACATGTTTTATATGTAGTGTGACAGGTGAATGTGGATGTTCTTGGAAGGAATGATCTTGTAGCAGAGAAAAGCATGAATGGCAGTCACTAGAGTTTTAAACTTTGTAGAAAGGTGAAAGAGTCTATGTTACAAATAGCCAGATGATTCAGTTCATTTATGAAAAATCTGACATAGTGTTCTACAATTAAATATTCATATAGGTTGGAGGTCTGTCTTACTTTCTTGCCTCAGAAATAAGTCTTCTATTGTAGAAACCATTTGTGTGCACGTAGGAGAACTGTGTTCACACTGATATCCAGGTCATGGCAAATTATTTTTCCTCAACTTGTTTCTTAATTTCTGTGGTATTGTCTCCTTTCCAAACAGAATAGAAGAGTTGCAGATCTTCTTTAAAGAGTGTAAATTACTCAGACATGCAATGTCTTTGAGATAAAAAATTGTTAAATGAGGTAAGTCTGAAATAGATGTTGGTGTGGGCTTTGGCTCAGCCTAACTCGAGAAGTACCAGTATGAACTATACTTGTGGCTGCAGGAAGCAGCTTGGGGACTGTTGACTGAGAGGTGAACCTCAAAAGCAAAAAGGGGCCAAGTAGATGCAGTGTAAACAGTTCTGATATAACACTAAATAAAAAGTATAAAAGGAATAGTCCTTAAAAAATCATAATATCAGCAGAAATGTTGAAATAGGTATTTGGAGTGTTACACTCTCTTTGCCTAAACTGCAATACAAATACTACTACCCCTCCTACTGACATACTTCACATAGATCCTATCTAGTAGTTCTAGTGTTGGACTGAATTGTCACTCCAAGTGTTCACTTAAGAGTTTTTGGTTTGGAAGGTGCTTAACTCTGTATTCTGTTATTTCGCAGTGATTTTTGTTTGAGTGACATGATAGGCCGTTTTTGTCTTATTGGTCTTGTGATAATTATAATTATACCTGAAGGTTAAGAATGGAACTTAAACATAATGTAAGTGGGGAAAAAATGTTAATACTGGTTGAAGAACGTAATTTTGATGTCATTGTTGTGGAATACTTGTAATTTACTTACATAGAGCTGGTGAAAAGTTACCACAGGTGGGATGGGACAAAACCCAAAAATCTAGGGAATTTTGATCTTTAAATTATGTCTGGGATCACATAAATCTTCTTTAAAAAAAACGCTTCCATTTGTCTATTGACTTACTATAAAGAAATTGAAGCTCTTTCTTATGTTAGAATTAGGAACAATCAATATTAGCATTACTGTCTGATCCTCAAAATGTTCAGTGTCTTTTGCAGTCTCCCTATCTTAGAATTGATAACATACTTGCTTTTACCGTATATTGTCATGAACTAGTAAAGAAATGCAAAAAATATGTGTATTTTTGCACTTCAGCATCAAGGTTAGCTTAACTTCTAGGTTGGCATTTAATCTCTGTTGGCTTGGCTTGTCTAAGCTTCCTAAATGTTTTGAAAATATGCTGAAAGTTCATGCAGTTTTCTTTACCTTTCTTCTGAGGTAACTCCTCTTTAAAGGCAGTTGCCCTGACCAGGAAAATTGTGGAGCTCTAAATCCTTATATCTAACCCTTGCTGCATCATTATAAGAGTGATGTTCTGATCATAAACACTGTGTGCTTCTTTTGTCCAAATTAGTTCATTTTTCATTATGTTTCAGTCAACCATCCATCTTGATCTTTATGAATGACACAAACAGTGCTTGTACACTGCAGAAATAACAAGTCAATCCAAAATAAATACTATCTACATGGCGTTAACATGACAGAAATGTTTTCCTCTTGGAATTTCAGTTGCAGTATTTTCTGGGAAATCCCTAAAGATTTCAAAGCAATTGCTTTGGTTGCAAAGTATGGTTCAGGTGAATGTTTTTCAGTAAGTCTCATCCCAGATGCTAGTGGGGAAAAATTTTGTATTTTAGATTTGAACTAGGTGTGTTTTCTTTAAGGACTAAATTGTGTAGTTAATGGTTAATTGAACATAGAGTTTCAGATTTAATACATTGTTTAACCATTATCATAACCTTTGAAACTTTACTAAAAATACCTTTTTTTGATTATTCCAATTATCACTGTGATGTGAACTGTTTACATGTTATCTGGTAAAATACAGTTTCAATTAACAGGCAGGCTCTAACAGAGTCAAGGGGTGAAATAAACTTCCATATTTTCATAATTGTAGAAAATTCTACTGTCTGCCTTGCAGAGAGTGTGCCTTTAGGAGACAGTGTATCTCCTAAAACAAATCACAGAGACCTGAATAAGTAATTTTGCATCCCTGACTGGTTTCTGCAGCCTGTCTCAGAGTAACGCACCTGAATATCTACACACCGTGCAGAGGGATGTGAAGTCAGGAAATGCTCAGCACAGGGATGTGTTTGAATTTTTATGCCTGGGAAGCATTTAGTGACTCCTCTCATGCAAAATCTGGAACCTGTAGAGTCTTACTGAGGACAAGCAGCTGTGTGTGTTCCTTGAAAGAACAAGGTAAGTATTTTAAGAAACAGCCATTGAGACAGATGCAATACTGATTTACATTTTTGTTATATTTCAGTGATTCCAGCCTTCATCTGGGATGTGGGAAACCCAGATTCATAATCTTCTTAACCCTAAGGTTAAAATCTGTACCTTTCAGCTCTGTAGACATAGATGGTATCTCTGTAGTGAATGTTCATGTTTAACAGATACTTAAATCTGAGTTTGAAATAACCAAATAACCAAAACAGGGAAATTCTTTTTCATGTCTCTTTCAGAAAGTCACATTATAAAATAGTTTTCAGAGGATTTAGTTAATTATTTGAAAGCCCATATGGTAAACTTCATGAAATATAAAGAGATTGGCAAGTATTGGCAGTGGTGATACAGGAATTAGCATTATATATTGAATTACACTGTGTGATGAATTTCATCTGAAAAATTTGAAATTTCATAACTCACCAAGCTATTTTTATTTTTCTGGTGCAGGACACAATGGTTTTGTTACAGCAGAACTAGGTTCTGGCAGTAGAAGACCGACAGTACCTATAACACCTACGGCTGCAGCTCTGATTATTGCACAGAGTTTAAACATTATTTTGGCCACAGATTGATTTGCAAAGAGTTTTAATATTCTAGTACTAATAGAGATGGCTGTTTCATTCACATGTAACTCAAGAAAAAAATCATAAAATGTATTTAATTAGATTCATTATTGTGAGGAAAAGGATATAAGATTGAAATTCACAAATTAACAACTCACTTTCACCTGTTATCACTTGGTGTTATTGAAGATAGTATAAACTAGCCTCAGTAACACCTCCAGCTTTGAAAGTCAGTTTTTTCATACGTAGTTGCAGCTCAAGCTTAGCAATGTTGCTTTCAAGTAAATAAAAGACATCAAATGTAAAATATAGTTTGTACAGCTGTGTAAAGTGTTATATACTGTGCTGATAAAAGTTGGTGATGTGTTGATAGTTTGTTGGGCTTTTTTCAAAATTCACACTAATTCTTTAGTAGAAAATATTTCTTTTCTCTGCATGTTGTTTTAATTTTCATTCTTTTCTTTCTGCTGTACGCATTCCTTTCCTTAGAAAGGAATAGCTTATTAGCTCCATAGCTTATTTAGCCAGACAAGAGGGAGAAGTAAAATTAGGGGTATTGCAGAAAAGATTTTTCTATTTTCAAAATACATCTTACCACGCAGGAGTTAGTAAACTCTGTCTTACATGAGGGTCACTCATTTTGAACATGCCCCGAAGAGATGACATTTTGGCCCAAAGAACGCTTAAACACTCTGTGGGTGTAGTTTGTGGTTGCTGTAACAAATAAGTTTAGTATCTGTTTTTAGTGCGCTGTTGTCCTTACTATCTTTCTTTAAATATACTTTAAATAATTATGAATTTTTGAACTCTTATTAACAAGATTTAAGGCTAGAAGGTTTTACCACAGTGCACACATATAGCTGCAGGTGAAGAGCCATGAAACTTTTCCTTCTTTTTTAACTGGCTGCAGACATCTCAGGGAAGGTGAAGCAAGGTTCCCAAAAGCACCCTCGTGTGTTGGGTGTGTGCAGTTCAGAGACAACAGCACTCCTCATGATGCTGAAGGGCAGTGTGAATTCACACCTTTCCTGAGCTTGGGCTTTACTGGTGTGTTTGATCTCTTATGTAGAATTCAAAGCAGATTTTACCCAAATTTTGGTATGAAAAAGCATTGTTTGCCATAATTGGTTATTATAATATAGAAATACAAAATATCTGGGCATTCTTTGTCAGTTGCATTTAAATCCAAGTACCCTTTCTAATCTTTAGACTGTTATTTGTAGACACTACATAGTGATAAGGCAATACCTTATCATGATGTTAAATAAGAAGTTTGGGAATATCTCAGCTGCCAGAAAAAATGTCGATATCCTGATGTGACATTCACAGAGCAGTGTTCCGTTTGAATTAGTAAACAGCTGTCTGTACTGTCAATGACACAGTTTAAAATATTCAACAAGAAGAAGAACTTCAAGCCCTTATAAAAATAATTTAATTATGTACATGTACCTTATTTAGGATGTTTTGGCTTGCAGTAATGAAATTGTGCATATATTATTTTAAAATCACCTCTCAAAAATCAGTGTCAGAAAGATAATTCTCTCTTTCTTCCTACCCCTGCGCTCCCCCTTTTGGAAAAGATACCTGATGTAAAAATGTAATGTCACCCTTTATTGTCTGACAAATCTTATGAGTTAATATAAAGTGATAAAAGTATAGTTTGTGTATTTTTATGCTATTTTGACATTTTGTCTCAGTGACTGGTATTTTAGAGCAGATCTCTTGAGATTCTTATTGAGCATTATTTTTTAAATTTTTCTGCAAATGACAGTATGATTTCATGTGTTAAGAATTAAATATTTTCTTACAATACAACACCAGATGCATTGCCTTCTGTATGGTGGAAAATCTGTGTGTCGGGTTTCCCCTATATTGATTTATATCTAAGCCTTTTTCAATGCATTTTGCTCTAAGTTTTATTATAACAGCTTGCAGTGCAGTCAAAAGACATGCTTGTAAGACATTTTTACCCTGATTTGAGACAGTCCAAACAAGCCCAGTCAATAAATAACACCAGCTTGGCACAAACTGCAGAATATTGTGGGAAAATAATGCACCGTGGTTTTCATATTCAGCTTCCAAAAGTATTATGTAAATAGAAAAAAAAACAAAACAAAACAAAACACTGTATCATTGGATTGCAAAAACAGAATAACTTTACCATCCTTCAGTTCCGAAATTAGCTGAATTTAATAAAAAGCTTTAACAAGCTTCACAAATCTGAGATCTAAGAACTCTGATCCTTCCACTTCAAACACATGGGCCTGTAGCACTTGATATAAAGGGAGAGCTTGTTAGCTGTTGGCAACAGAAGTCCTTTCCGAGCTGCGCCAGTCAACAGGGGACAATTTATGCAGACGAGCATTGTGCATAAGCCTGATGCCATTGAAGGCAGCAGCAGAACACTGTTGTGACATTATGGTGATCAGCACAGGGCACAGCACGATTCACAGAAGTGATTGCTGAGCAATTATCTGTTTTCATGGCTTTTTCTGGCTTGTAAAATTAGAGCATTTGAAAAGATAGTAATATCCTGTGTGTGAGCTACAACAAAAAAATCCCTCTTTGACCAAGTTAGAATATCACATTTCTTTTATGTGAATTTTCTTCATATTTAGACATTACCATCAAATAAATTTTTAGGTCATAGGAAAAACAAGTTTTTCAGCCCAAACACAAATGTGTCACAGGATTCCTTTATAGATAATTGCAAACTTGTGGACAAGAATAATCGGTCAGGCTGCATAAACGTTATAGCTGAAGGTTGTGGCTAAAACAAAGAAACAGTAACACCAATATTAGTGCACTCTTATTAAAAGAATAGATTTAAAGTCAATGTACAACTACTTCTATCATCAAGTGAAGATGCACAACTTGCATTTATATTATCAGAGGTAAAGTAGTGAACACTTTTAGTGAAAGGGTGATTATTCATATATCTTGATTTGGAATGTATCTATTTACTGATAAAGCATCTAAATAGTAGTCTAGGTTTTAAGCAAAAGCAATCACAGATGGATAAAAATCCCTAGTTTTCCGTGAGCAGGTGATAGCTGTCTATTTACAAGCCACAACTGGGTTAACTCATATTACGAGAGGATGATTCACAGTCGTATTTACTTGCCTTCTAAAATCAAACCTGAAAGTATATTCAGCAAAAATGGAATAGCAGGTTGGCATTTCAGGTTGTGGTTTGTTAGTTTATTATTCTTTCCCTTTACTACAAAATATATTTCATAGCCACCCACTAGTATTTTTTAATTTGAAAAAACATAGTTTTAGGGACCAAATTTCTCACTCCTCTGTTCTGTCTGTATGCTAGATAAACATGTAAGTAACAAGATATAGAGAACTCACTTATTTTATTTGTCCTAAGGGAAAAATTTATACATTAATGAAAATTTTGATTACTGAGGTTTTATATAGCTTTTATATAATTTTGAATTTCCAGTTCAAAATTATGTTTTAGCTGTATTGCTAATAAACTGTGCAGTGTGTTATCCATGGTGCTTTTTCAATAGTGAAGCTTTTTTTGTTGTTGTGTTGAAAAGCCAGTGATAGAATTGACTGCTGTTTTCACTATTGGTTTTTAAAATCAATTTTAGAAAAGAATGAAAGACTTCATAGGAGAATTGAGCATCATTTTGCTACCTAAAATGTGAACTTACGTATTTTGAGTATATATTGAAGCTTGAAAAATACTATGTTGGACGCAGAATTGCTGATAATGCTGTGTGGGTAAGGAAAAGAAAAGACAATTCTCCTTGGTTCTGCCTATTGAGTATGTCTAACAAAGCCAAGGATCCAGCAGTTGGATTTTGTTGAAGGATTTCACAATCTAACATGTTTAAAGGGATAGAAACAGAGTGGAGCCAGACCTCTGGTGGATCCTGCTGCCTGGGTCCTGCAGCAGGCAGCACAGCCCCAGGGACTGCACCTGGGCCTGGGGCTGGCAGTGCAACAGGCTGGGAGCTGGGCTTTTCCACAGGCAGAAACAGGACAAAACAGCAGTGGAGAATCAGAGAAGGAGAACAGTGTAGTCTTGTCCACCTTTCTGCTCTATCAAGTTAGAAAGCTTCCTTTCAGTGCATTTTTTTTGCTCACAAATTAAAATCTGAGTGTAAACTACACGGGGACTGAGTATTCAGAGGAGCTAGAAGACTGAACAGAAGACACAAACTATACAAACTGATGGAGAACAGTTCTTTTTGTGAATCCCAATTGGATGTGATGCTAGGCTAAAGCTTTTTATTAGATGCATCTGTGAAATGAGCATTCGTGGCCTGAAAAGCTTTCTAGAATTCTGATAGAAGTAGTCAAATCACTTTTTTTTCTGCTTAAAATCTAATTTCACCTTTACTGGTGCCAAATGCAGAAATAACTGTCACAGGTGTCTTAAGATTCATGAGAGCAAAGAGGGACCTAGACTGTGTGTCTTCCTGATTAGGATGAAAGTAGGAGTTTTGGTTTTAATTTGTGTTTATGTGCTTTGCCTTCGAGAGAAAATGAATAGAAGTGTTGAGAGCAAGAAACAAAAATCTCTCTAAGGATTGGACTCATTGCGAGGCTACAGTCTTAGTACTTTGTCCTCCTCACCCTATTTCTGCAGTTTCAGATCTTGTAAAATAATTTTAATGGAAAACACAGGCAAACGCTTCCACAGTTTTGTAGAGTAATTGAGTATGGAAAGGAGCTCCAGAATTTTTGTTCAAGCGTGTGCTCAGAGCAGGTCTTACTGAATCAAGTTTCTCACATCCAGGTCCATTTGAGTCTTGAACAACTTCAGGGTACTCCAAGCCACTCTGGGGATATTCGGCAAATTGTTCTGGTATTTCACCCTCCATAATTGTATAGCATTTTTTACTGTAACTTATCCAACTTAGGTTGCTGCTCATTCTATCTCTGTGTAAAAAAAAAAAAAAAAAAAAAAAAAAAACAACAAAAAAAAACCCAAAAAACAAATGAAACCAGAAAAGCTTTAAGAAAACCAGAAAATGTGTAGCTTTAAAAATAAAGTTATAATTGAGCAAAGAAAGGTGATTAAGCATGCTGTTTTGGTAGTTTAATACAGGTAGTATGGCGACAAAGTAAATTCCAGGTCTATGCAGCCAGATACTTCTGTCTGCTGCTGCTGGGAAAAGGAATGAGGAGAACAGGCTGAGAACAGGCATAGTTAAAAGAATTCTTAAACAACATCAACACAGACTTTCTATAACTTTGTGCCTATTAACACCCTGACCCACCAGCAAGAGCTTGGTTTGATTGTGACTTCATTCTTCCTACAGAAATGGTCTTTTGGTGCCTTCTTAAGTTCCCCCAAGGCAGAGACACATGATATGTGCAAAGAGCAATTAATACCTTGCAAAGCTATCAGGCTTTCTGAGGGCTCATTAAGAACCAAAAGAATAAACTGTAGATACTGATAATTCAAAATTCACTTCCCATTCACTTTATAGTATAACACCTGATAAGACGATGATGCCAAACTAGGTTTAATTAATGTTAGGCCTTATTTCAAAGACACCAGATTGGTAAGCTAGAAGAATAACTTCCTTTAACAGTTAACAAGAATGTGCACTTTTGCAAAAATGCTTTATAGCAATAATTATTGTGGGTTTTTTTAATTTTAAAATTGCCTATGAAGTATATTTCCTAATTACTTTCAAGTATTTAAAATTATGTATACAAAGAAATTAGCTTTTTCTGGAGCAATAATTTCCAAAGCAATCAAATTTTTTCCTGCAAATTACCCAACAAAAAATGCTATTGCGTTTAATTGACTGGTTTGGGGTTTTTTTATAACTTACGACATGAAAATTCTTTTCCTAGATCTGAGTTGCATAGATGCTGGTCTAATTATTTTCTGAGGACAAAGACTCTTAATACAATTCATAGAAAGGCAAAAGAAGTGATGAGGAATTACTGCCAGAATATCTCTCAGGAATGAGAATCCAAGTGGGCATTTGGTAACAGGTCCTTAGCCTGGGAGTAAGGCATGTCCTTCCCTTGTCTTGCAGGCAATCCTCACCTAGGGCAAAGCAAATATTATAGCCAAAACCCAGCATGTTTGCTGGAGTCCTTTTCCCAAGGCAAGTTCTATGTCCCTGCGGTGTATCCTATCTCTTCAGTCCCTCTGCAGAGAGGGGTAACATCCCACACAGTGAGCAGTGGAAGAGGATGAGTGGACTCCCACCCCTTTCTAGAAATCTGCATCTCTAGGAACAGCAGGGCCACTGATGTTAACTGCTTAAGAAGAGTAATTCTTAGTGATTTTAACTTCTATATGGACATACATCAATATTAATGTAAAATACATGGATACATAACTTTTTAGAACCTCTTTAGATCTCCTCAGTGTGACAAAAAATATCTTAAGTCAACACTTCAGTAGAGTGTTCTATATACAAGAAGAATTTGAAGCGTTTATAAGATACCACATCACACACAGTTGATGAGAAATAAAAGGAATATAAATGAATGCAAGAACTAAAAGAAACCCCAAACCTGTTTGATATATCAACTATATTAGATTCTAAAATAATTTTAGGTTAAGTTTGCTCTGGTTTGGGGATAACTTCCTCAGGAATATTTGTAAGCTAAAGCAGAGAGGATGAGAAGCCAGCTGGAGAGGTAGTTCTGGGATCCAGGTAGGATAATAAGAGCAATGCATACAACTTTTAGAAGGCCATTTGTTAGCTGTAATAGAAGACTAACAAAAAAAATATTTTTAATGATCAGAGACTTTCAAGACTACAGAAGATGGACAATATGACAGGTATTTTCAGGGAAAAAGTTACATATGTAATTAACTTTGTTCTTTCTGATTCAATCTAGGATTAAACTTCTTACACATTGTACCCTCCTTTCTATTGCTTTCTTAGTAATCTGTTTCTCACAAAAATACTTTTTTTTTTCATGTCAGATGGAATTAGGGAGACAGATATTGTCAGGTTAGGATATTCACTTCTGCAACACCTGAATAGCTGCAAAGTGGCGTGGTCTGTGTAAGAGGGAAAACCAGAACAAAATTGATTGCACAAGATCTCTCTCAAGAGAAAGGAAGCCAGTTACTATGCTACCTTTGATGCATACTGGGGCACAGCAGCTGTGTGTGTGTACAATCTTAAGCAGAAGGTGAAAAAGGTATTTTGCTGTCCCTTAGTTGCCATCTAAATTAAGTGGATTTGCTTCTCATCTGCTGTGCACACAGTTCCCACAGCTCAGCTGATCTGTCATGTGTTGTTAAACCAGTAAATTATTCATGTACCTAAACCTGCAGGCAATGTAGAGCAGTGTACGAAGAGATAAATCTACCCAAGTTAGATTTAATTAAAAAATAATGTAAAGGTTTTGAATTCTTAACATAAGTCAGCTGATTTTGAGGCTGAGCCTTTAGAAAACATAACAAGAACATAGTCACAGATTATTAAAAATTATCCTGTAGACTATTTTGTAGTCCTGCAGTACTGTGACTTGCATTTGATTTTAATTTCATTGCATGCCAGTAATTCCATTGTTCTTTCCAAAAAGATTTGTAAAGAAGAGAAAAAAGTAGTGTTTGATACTAATAACATACTGAGACACTTGGATACTAAGTATTTGTAGACTAAGAACTTGTTTAATATTCGTAGGTGTGTTGTGGGACAGATCCCTCTGCATTGCAAGGGAAAAAACAAATTATTTCTAGTTGAAATGGCACAGTACTCAAATAACTTTTAGCAAATTCATTACTATGAGAATAAATGCAGAATGTTCACAAATAAAAAGACACGATCCAAGTCCTTATCTTACCTATTGGGGTAAATGTACCCGGCAGCTGACTTCCAGACTTCTGTGGCAGCTCCACAACTCTGTGTTCTGAGTCTTATGTGTTAATTCAGCATCTGGGAATACATACAGAAAGAAGAGTCACCCTATTTTTTTTTTGCATTTTTTCACTACTACAAGAGCATTGTCAAAGCAAGCTCAAAGTAATATTCCTATTACTTTTCGTCTTCCTGGACAATTTTTCTATCAGGGTATCATACAGCAATTGAACATAGCCTTTTCCCCAGGCTATAAATTCTATCCAGTGTGTATATATATGTATGTATATATATTCAAATTTTTTTTCATCATGTCCTAGGAAAATCAGCTTAGCAAACATGCTACTTTTGGGAAAACAAAAAAAGATTAACTAGAAACAAAGAAGAAAACCCCTTTTCTGTCTTTCAAATATGTCAAAATCAATTATATAGGCAATATCTAGCTTTGAAAAAAAGAAAAAAAAGAACTTTAGTTTGTTGACACAGTGGCTGGATAATGTTGCATTTCGCATTCGCAAATGAGTTCAGCAAGCACAGATATATTTGGGAAACTACTTGATTATCCTGTGCAAATAGAAGTTCTTCCACAGCTAGATAGTGTACACATACATGAAATCTAAAAATTATATTAAATTTTTTTCATATAAACTTCTTTTTAATTATTTTTTCATTCAGTTATTAAGTAGCTATTTTTGTACTGGGAGAAGGAGAACAGAACTTCCTACTTAAATTCTCTGTTTTGTTATATTTTATGTTTTCAGAGTGTTACGCAGCGTCTCTGATCTCTGTTCTTAAGGGAGTTTTCAGTTGGCAAGTGCCCTCATCATTTTTTGAACTGTACAGTTTAGTTCTTGAAATTAGGAAACAGTAACCACTAATACTGTTTTAAATTAAAGATTAATATACATAATGGTATTGGAACTTCCTCTATATTATTCTCCATTTCTTTTGCATGCTGTGTACATCTTGCTTGATTCTGTGGCAGGATATGAGTATTGAATTAAGATAATCAGTCAACTTTTTCCAGGTATTTTAAACCACTAGATAGTCTTTGGATATTTTATTTTTCTTTCAATTCTGAATTAATCAACTTTAAAGACTATTGATAATTAACCTTTTAATTCAGCTTATATTTTTCTGTCTTTAAAATTCTCTGTGGTACACTTCTTTTCAGTAATTAGAAATAGCAGTAACAAGAAACAGAGATGAAGAACTGTTGTTTATAACTTTCTAGTTTTGTCTTTTGGTCATTTAATTTATGACCTTTTTTCAAAGGCTGTATATTCACAGCCATTTTTTTCCAGTGGTAGCATAATTCTCTAAGAGCCTTCTCATTGTTTTTCTAGATAACTTTTGATTACATAAACTGCTATTCCCAAGAACCGTAATATGTCTTAAGAATTTATGTTTTCTGAATTTTGCTGAGTTGCTGTATTTAGGCGTTATACCCATTCTTTGCTTATTGCCAGCAGCCTGTTTCCATTCTGCTTAAAACTACAGCCATCTCCTCTGCATTAAAAAGGAGGGCGAAAAGCTGTTACCAGCTGGTCTGATGGAACATAGAAAATGGAGGAATGTCTGCAAACTCATCTTATTTATGGGGTGATTCATCTAAAAAAGTCTGGGAAACCTTTGCAATAGAGCACCGGTCAACTGATGTACCCAGTTCATTCCACACAGTGACCTGGCTAATGATTTTGTAAAAACAAATAAACCCCACCCTGCTGTCAGCCTTTTTAAAAAGCACCTAAATGTTACTCTGACGTTCTTCAGAAAAAAAACAAGTTATCTTCTCACAGAATGCATACTCTCAAATACAAACTGAATAATTACCTCTGCATATCTAGTTCTATTTAAATAATAAGAATTATTATATTTTGGTTGACAATTTTGCCAAGGAGAAATAAATATTAAAAAAAAAAAACAAACAGGAAAGCAGAAAATACCACTTTAATAGATAGAAACTGCTATTTTGTTGGAGGAAATCTGGGATGTGCCCACAAACTGTTGTTACTAGAACCTGAGGAAAAAAAAAAAATTATTTGTCTACCATCTAATCAGTGTATGTAATAGATCAAAGATATGTACAGCATCCTTGATGTAATTTCTTTCTTAGTTGCATAAATCCAGTGGATTTATTTGCATTTCCTTTCATATTGTAAGATATGTACAACTCAGGGACAATTAGTAATAAAGAAGCATTAAGTACCAGAAATTAATCTCCTCGATGTT
>VZTI01003754.1:1292161-1333732 GCA_013397865.1 Struthidea cinerea | reverse complement strand
TGTGTTTTTTTGTTTTTTTTTTTTTTTTTTTTTTTTGCCTGGAGGGTTGATTTTATGGCTTTAGAGCAATTACTATTTATCATCTCTTGGTTTACGGGAAAGAATTAGAGTTATTAGCTATTAAATTATCCATGAAAATTTGACACTATACTAGACCAAACAAACCCTGGGGCTTGCTGATTTTCCCAGTATGAAACATCTGTGACTTCAGCTAGAGAGAACTTAACATTGTCTAATTAGATTTCTAAGATTTATAAGGCTCAAATGCTCTATTATTAGAAACCTGAAAATTGGAGCAAAAGTTGAAACTTGCATTTACTGAAGCTTATTTAAAAACATTTTTAACAGCACTGTGTGTTGCTAGATACTACTAGCTTGTAATTGGTGAAGATTACCAGATAATGTATTATAGTCTGTAACAACAGGAGTTCAGGAAAAACTGTGCTCCCTACAATTGTAAATAAGTTGCAGCTTTTGACTTCAGTAATTAAAAATGCTTTATTTAAAATGCTGCACTAATTATATGCTTGTTTTTATATTCCAATTTAAATATAGTTTATATTCTCTTGTGGTCTGCTGAGGCAAAAGACCGAGTTGGCATATTTTCCATTCTGCAATATTATCACTCATGGGCAGTGAGTGATAATCATCAGTCATCAGCATAGAAGAGTGGGTTTCTATTGGCTCTCATTCCAAGTCTGACAGTGAATTAGCTACTATCTCTTTCTTTGGAGTCAATATGGCTTCTTAACATGGTAATTAGATAGTTCATTCTATCTTCAATTATTGGATCTAAAAATGGTTCAGAAATTTCAATCAGTTAAAATAAAAATAGCATTATAATAAAATCATTGTTGTTTTATTGAAATATCAGAGAACATTATGTTTGCAAAGAACTCAGAAATTAGGAAGGGGAGGAATCAGAATTATCACTCATTCTTAGTTTTTACCTTTGGAATTTGGATTAGAGCAATCTTTAGTTACAGGATTCCTTTCTTATTAAATAAACAAAGTAAATACTGCTCAGATAATAAGCAGCTTTTCAATATTTTGTCTTGTCCTAATTGCTCATTGCATTGCCCCATATATTATTTACTCTGGTCTATTCAGTTCCTGCTGTAAAGAAGAAATGATTAATTTCCTCAGATGTTCTTCAGCAGCGTGCATCAATATACTATCTGAATTTTTCACAAACACTAATTAATCTTCATAACATCTTTCTGGATGAGGGGCTGAATTAACCCCAATTTGTAGAAAGGAAACAGAACTACTGATAGTGAAAGGTCACAGATCTCCGTAATGTGAGTAACATTTACTGCTTTGTTTCTGAGACCTGAGGGTTACATAAGGCTTTATTTATGGAAAATTTCTAATAATTTCCATTTCATTTGTGAGAAAGAAACATTTCTGCTGGTGGGATCACTTCACTACATCCAGTATAAATAGTGAAAAATAAAAAAAAGACTATGCAATAATTAAGCATGAGAAATCTGCTCTTCTCAACTGCTGAAGTCAGGAAGAAAACCTGTTTCTGTAGGATAGAATTCAAGAGTGTGAGTCAGGAAGCCATCCTTTTCTTCTTTCTTTATTTTTTTTTTCTTTCTGTTGTATTTTATGTATCATATTGTTTCCATTTCTAGAACAAGTCACACAGAGTTCCTGCAGTGAACAACTTCCTTCATTGCTGTGCTTAGATTCCATGGAAGATCTATTCAGTGTCCTGGAAAAATTGAATCCTTTAAGAAACACTGTATGTGATCTTGAAGTGAAGATATTCTATCTTAGCAATGTAGGTTAGTTCATTTTGTGCTGGCAACCAGAAACTCAGCTTGAGTGCTTGACTTTATGGTTTCAGTGATATCAGTTAATTTTACTGCTGATTTCTTCGTGTTCATTCCTTGACTTGAGGAGGTGGGGAGAAAGCAAACTATAAAATGCCCAATAACTCCAACACAGGAATATTTTTTCTTTAGAAACCATGTATTTCATCAACATTGTGGCAAACTCAAGATTCACAATCTGCTAGTATCAGAATTTTCCAGTATATGGCTCCTCCTTCAGTGGGTGTAGCTGGGAAAGACTATCATGGGAAGAGTCATCAGTATGGCTAGAGGATTCCTCCTAACTCTGTGTTTGTTCATTTTGTGTGTGGAAGGATTTTTGAAGGGGCTGAAAACACAGCAATAATGTTTTTATCTTTTGAGACGTTAAACAAAATATTCCTATCTATGAACATTATTTTTATAAAACCATCAGACATATGAAAATTCTGTAAGAATTTTGCAGCCCAGACAACTTACATATAAATTATTTCATGTGAAAAACCTTAACACAGAAGTTATCTGCTGAGTTAAAAGTCCTTGATTCAAAGCTTAGAGGTCCTAAAGTAAATAACATTTTTTGGAATAGGCACAATATCATGTTTGTACTTCATTTTGATTTGGGAAGATTTTTAAACCTTCATGACTAAATACTTCCAGAAGTTTTAGCTTAAGTAAAAGCCTGGCTATATGATATTTTCATACAGAATGAATGATTATAAAGCTTGAGGGAATTGAAGTGACAGTCTTATTAAAGGGAATTATTGTGTGATTTTAATGTCAGGTGGTAATTCCAGGTTTGTTTACTATTACAGTAACGAGTATTGAAAAATGTTACAGAAGTTACGCAATTTGCCAGTAGCACATAGTGAGCCTTTCACGCGGATTCTCAAGATATAGAGGGTTGTCGCTGTTGTACCGAGAACAGCGAGAAACAACATGATCCAAGTTCAGGAAGAAAATGGCTATTTAATTAATTATAAATTGGTTTATATAACTTGGTTCACAAGAGTAGCATGGTACTATTGGTGTCTTGATCAACCACCTCTTGGAAGGATTGGTGGAGTCTATACAACACCCATTTGAAAATATTTTCTTCAGTGTACCATAACAGCACTGCACAACAGACTCCAGGTGCAAAGATAAAGAGTTAGATTACAAAACCGTCTTCACTGTTTTCATCTAGTCTGCGTGTGAAAGCAATGCTCTCACAGAATACTGTGAAAAAGCTGAAGAATTTCTCTGCTTCTAACTTTTTAGCATTCCCAGAGAGTAGCAGATCACTTTCTAAAATATAATCCCGTTGCTTAAACAACTAAGCTTTTTTTACTTACAAAGTTCTTTTGTCAAAGTACACTTCCCAAACAGATAGTGATATACTATTCAGACCTTGTGTACCTACAGTACTTTTTATCTACCTCCATCAGTTGAAAAAAGTCACGTTCTTTGAGCTCAACTGCATACACTTGGGTGGTCTTTGACACTTGGGTCACATTTTTAGTTCATGGATATCTTTTTGACAATGTTAGAGAGTACCTGAGAGTGCATAACACTCAGACCTGTATTTTCAATTCAAAATTCTGATTACCACAAAGTTCGTAAGCTTGCAAGTAGGAAATGGCAAATTTAAGTGGTGTCATTTGCCTTAAAATCTCCCACTTTCTAACAATTTTCAGCTTCCAGGATTTTGTGAGACTAACATGGTTTGACAATAAGTAAGTAAGGGTGTCCTAATAATCAAGCATGGTCTATTCTAGGAAGCGGATTTTGAATGGAAGCAGTATTTTCTGTATTCATAAAAAATGAGAGGCATAAGTGCTAAAGCTCTTTTCCATTGTCACTTTCCTGCTTAGTCTTGATATATCAGCTTCAGAGCAGAAAATACGGCCAAAGTCACTCTGTGTGTTTGCTTGCACCACTGTCTCATTTGCTTGCAGACCTCTAATGTATGATTATACAGCTGTGCTGAGCCTGGTGTCTGAATTCCCAGAATTTTGTATCAAATCTCCTACTTTATGAAAGATACCAGTCATGCTTCAGTTGTAGATCTTGAAGAGATGAAGCAATATTTACATTACATGTAGATTTTAAAAGTGATACATTAAATGAACGGGTGATGCTCTCTGCTTGCTGACATGCAACAGGATATGAACAGATGTAATAAATACAAGATAACATTAAGCTTTTAAGTTTTGCTTTATGAATATGTTTTAAGAAAATCTATCATCTGAAGCATATCTGAAGATATGATTATTATTAAATAATAATGCATTTATTATTTAAAAACTATTGTTGAACAACTATTTTGCATGTTTCCTAGAAAATAATCAAGACTTTTTTTTTAATTATTTAGTGCAGCCTATTGCCCTTAATCCATGTATCCCTTTTATGATGTGTTAGTTAAACATTCATTTTTAAATTTTATATCAAATTTGATTTTAGGAGTAACTGATGTTTTGTTTGGTTATAACTGCTAAATTTGTAGCATCTTGATGCTGCCACCTTCAGGCACAGAGGAGGGCAATAGAAAGCAGAAACAGATCCTTAGCTCTAACTAAAGCTGAACTTCTGTTATTCATATTAGGGAATACCCCACCCCCCCCTGCCCCCAACCTTGCTTCTAAATGAAAGCTGCTTCAGCAAGATCTCTAGATTCCCAGCTTGTTTACAGAGTGTATTGAACAAACATGTATTCAAGCATATGCTTAACAAAAGAAGTTTCAGAGAGGATTTTGTTTACTTAGGAAAAGGCCACAGCATTTTTTTAGTCCATAATTAAACTTTTCCTGAACTTTACAGGGTGAGCATGCTTGATTATAAAGTTCCAGTAGTAAAAAAAAACAATGGAAAAGTGTACATAAAAAGGAATCAAGATTTTACAGGTTCAGATTTTGTCTGTTTTACTATTCGGGAACATGCAAGAACAGATGCTCCCCTGGGTAAGACCAAAAGTCAGTATTGTCAAGTATCCTGTTTCTGGCAGTAACCAATAACACTTCCCTAATGAAGAGAGAAATCGCATAATGATACTGCACTAGAAAACTACCCCATTAGAAAGTGTTTGAGATTCAGGAACCAGAATGTATACCCTGAATAGATATTTCTTCCACAGATTTGTCTAGTTGCTTTCAAGATCATATACCTTTCCAGCCGCTCGTATTTTTCTAGCACATTCTGTACTTCGGCTCATCCTTGTCACCCCTCTGTTTCTTTACTGTTGAAGTTTTTCATCTCAGAAGTCAATGCAACACAGCTGGAGCAGCATTTGTGTGATTTTATGTGAAGGCATAACACTTTTTTCTTTCATTTTCTATTTCCTTCCTGATATTTCATAATATTTTATTTCTTTTTAATGAGAATTGAGAAATGTACAAAAACAGTCTATAAATATCTGAAAATCTCAAGCTGGGGTAGTATTAATCAATGGCTAGTGAAGGTTGAGTTTGAGTTTTTTCCTCTCCTTATCTTGCACTGCATTTCTCTGCATTAAATTGGATATTTCATTTTATTGTTTCCGTACCGTAGTACTTGTTGTTATGATCCTGCTTAACTTCATATTGTCACAGACTTGTCATCTCATTAATCACTTCCTGGGTCATTTGTGGTGTGAATCTCTTGAACAGCATATGTCTTATTCCTTAGTCTTGTGCGACTCAGTTAGTAATACTCTTCCCTGTGATAGCTCACCATTACTCCATAGTCTCTCTTGCCATACTCATAAAATTACTGTTCCATGTGACCAACCTTTTTCTCTAAGCAACGGTCTGATCCCGATTTTTCTTTAATGACCTGTGGCTGATGGAACTTATACATCATATGGAAGCCTAAGTAAACCAGATGGGATGGATCCCATGGCTTGTTCGTTCCTTAAAAAAAATTCCAGTCAATCTGCAAGGCATACCTTGCCTTTCAAAAGCTGACTCTTGTCCATAACATCTTATTTATCTGAGTGCCTTTTAATACTTTTCTTCAGAGTAATTTGCACTGGTTTGTTTGGTACAAATGCCATCTTAATGTTTACAGTTTTCCAGGTCTTTCTTGGAGTTCTCCTAAAAATTCTCAGCAGGTTAATTATTCTCAAAGCCTCTGGTATGGAAACAGTGTTAAGTGAAAATTTACACACTGTCATTAGTTGTTAAGGTCTTTCATCCTTAAATTCCTTTAGAGCTTGAGTACATACTGTTTGATGTAAGTTATTTGTTACTACTGATTCATTTATTTATTCTGTGACCTCTTCCATTGACCCTTAGTTTCACTTTTCTACTTTCTAAGTACTCTGTAAAAGGATTTGCCATATATGCAGCTCCCCAGACTCTGGGTCACCACAGATGCAAAACATCCATTTGGCTGTTTGTGCTTCTTTTATACCTTAATCCTTTGTTGATCTTAAAGGCACTGTGATGAGCTTTCTGTTTCTGATGTGCTTTAACAAGGATTTATTTCTGGGTTTTGTGCTTTTGTACTTTTTCCACAAACTTTTTAATGGCTTGTCGTATTTGCATTTCTTCACTGAAAGGGTGAGAACTTATGGTTGTCTTTTCCTAACTCAGGCACAGCTTCACTTTTTCTTCTGATTTCTCATTTTCATTTTTATCCTTACTCTATAGCCACATTGATTTCATTTTGGGCCTTACTTATTTCTTTGTGGCTCTGTTGCAGTTATTCTGAATCTTGAGAATTTTATTCTTGTACATTTTCTACAACATCTTAAAAATTTAAATTTACCTTGCATTTTTTCCTTCTGAATAAGTTCTCACATTTTAATATAGTATCCTTTTTTTTAAATCAAGTATAACCATAATGAATTTGTTATTATTATTACCATTTACTATGGTTTTGTTTCTGCAAGGATATATTGAAGTGGGTGCATTATGATTACTGATAAAGAGCATCTGTTCAATAATAGCATCCTCTTCTGTCTTACCTGTATGCTGTGCCTCCCTCTACTAATGTCCCAATGGTTGTCATCCTTCCCTCCAGCTTCTGATCTGATCTGATTATTCTATCAATAGCCTAACAGCTATTCTCATGTCATAATTTTACTTCTTAAGCTTCACATGTATCATTGCTTCACTCTCCTCTGTTTCACTGTCAGTGTATTCTGACAATTCTCTGTTGCTTCTTGCTTGAATATTTCCAACATCTCTCCTAACCTTCGCTTTAAGATACAGAATATTTTGACTGTGTGGTTGTTGAGTACGTCATGAGCACAACAAACTTCAGCACATCTTGGTTGAAGGCTTTCTAAAATATAGATTGGTGTTCTTCTTTTTTCAATTTTAAAATCTTGATTGTCCCTCTTGATATGAAAATGCAGCAGCTTGGATTTCATAATAGTTTAAGGGAAGCCTGACCGTCTTGCATGAGCTTCCTCCTTTCCTGACCCCTTTCTGATAATCCTTATACTTCTTTTTTCACTGTATGAATCAAAAACACATTTCAACTTTTCATCCTCAATAAGCTTTCTGTCTTGTTTTCTGCATTCTGGGAGAAGTTTCAGGAATCCTAGCCCAGAGAACCTCTTTTTAGCTTCCTATGCAGCTTGGACCAATTTAGTTTCTGTAGCTTCTGGTTTATTTTTTTCCTGTAATGCAGAACCGTGGACCATGACTGTGATTTTCTACAAACCCATTTAGACACACTGTGTAGTCCTCTTCTTTTGCACTCACAGCCATGTCACTGTGCATTTCTTTGAGAGATTACAAACTCACCTATAGTTGTAAGAGCAGAATTAGTCACCCTTGTAACCAACCACCTCTTTTCCCATGGGTTGCCTAGCTCAGCAAGGTTCTCTTTTCTACAAAGCAAACATGGTAACCTTTCGAGAAGAACCTGCCACCATTTCCTCTTCCACTAGAGAGACATTTCCATGTCACAAGACAACAGCTTCTGATCCGGAAATGGGACTTTTCCATAGTACCTTGGAAAGACTCCTTTATTCCTAGGATTATGTCTGCATTTATTTTGCTTGATGTAAGAGGGAAGGTGGTTGCTTTATTTGTCTTGTAGCTGTGGTAATCTGTTATCTTTAACATTTTGTCCCTTTGGTCTCCCCCACAGCTGAACTTGCTGTATAGCCACCTTCTTTCCCTCTCTTTGCTGACCCATCCAGTTCAAGGGCTTTGCTCACCTTCTTTGCAGAAGTACCCAGAGTCTCAGGTGAGGCTGTGATGAAGGGGTCTGAAAAAGAAAGCAAGAGGTATTCTTTCAGATGCTTATAGACTGGCTAAAACATGCTTCTGAAAATTCTTTTACTTCTCGGTCACATAAAAAATTTGAACAAAACCAGAGTATAAATTGGCATGTTATATTGGGGTACATAAAAGAGAAGTAATAAAATGACTCCTTTTGAACCTAGTTTTGTGTCTTTTTTATCGTCTAGAAATGATTGCAAAAATGCTAAAAACCATGAGGGGTATGAAGAGAGCAAGTAAATAAAGGAGTGTAGGATCCACTCTAGTTCTTAAAATTAGCCAACTCATGGCATCTAAAATTCCTTTTATCTTGTCTGGCCTCAGGCTTCTGCTCCAGAGGCATTTCAAAATGCAATTGCTAAAGTTAGATACTGTTGACATGAAAACACCTTTAGTAGTTTTAACATCCCATCCATCTTCTCATACTTTAAGTATTTCAAACTTTTGCTTCATAAACCTCTTTAGGGCTTGGGTCATCTGTACTGTTGGGACATTTTCCTTACTGCAAGTTTATCATCAGTTTTTCATCTTCTTTGATGTCACTCTCAATTGTTTCGTCTTCCTGTCATAAAGTTCAGATTTATGTAAATACTTATGGCAGTACTTAATCTAGGCCAAACATGTATGATTGCTAGAAAAAGCAAAGAAAAAAATACTAAACAGAATGATAGATGTGGAATTTATGCAGTCCAAAGCTGGATCACACTTTTCTAAACTTTCTCCATCTCGATGTTTGAGAGATGTAAAAGATAAAAGAGATAAAAGCTTGGAGCATAATGATTATAATTTTATAAACTTCAGACTATTTCTTCCGATGTTTGTACAACAACTTGTAACACTGTGATGGCAGCTGGCAAGTTGTGAGAAGAATTGCTAGTGATCTAAGAAAAACATGCACCTTAATGTTGTTTTATGTTTTCTCTTCTTTGGCTGCCATACATGATTTATTTGTTCAACTGCAATGTGATGCTGTCCCTCATGTTTTAGAATAAGGAGTTTTCTTTGGGGTATACCAACAGAGCAAAGTTTTTAAGGATCAATCATGTTAATTAATAAAGTTAATGTAATAAATATTAAAGGTCATTATTTTTTCTGGCTTTTGATTTTATTACCCACCATTGTTTCAACAATATGATTAAATAATAATACGCAGTATGTTCTACATAAACAGATGTCATCAATTATTTTAATTTAGATTAGGTGGATTAAGGAGACAATATCTTTCCCCCTTTGCGTATCATAGTATTGCTGAATGGGTTTTGTCTTGCTTTCACCTTTTACTTTTGTGTATTCATTCCGTATGTATAATTCTTATGGAGAAAGTTGATAAATTGGTTGTTAACATAAAGTCATTTGTGAAGTTGAATGAGGTTAGATATAGGTCTCTTCAACATGTAGGAAGAATTTAATTAAAATGAAATTAAATTCTAAATTAAACTCAAGTAATAAATAGATGTTATCCAATGTAGTAAGCTATTCTCAGAAGAAATTAACACTGTCCAGTAAACTGGTTTTAGGTCTTGAGGCAAGGTTTTCTTAAAAATAATTGCATGACTATCAAATAAAGAAAACTAAGGTTTGCAGTTTTTTAAATGCTTTTTTTCAGCAGTGTAAAGTGACACAGTATAGAAAAACAAAATTCTGCTCCAAAATTCTTAGAGACTGACAAAGTTTATTATTTCTTGTAAAATAAATGGGATCAAACATGGTAGCTATAAAGAAAAAAAACACTGTCCACATGAGCGAGCAGCTAACTTTGCAATCCATTTCCAGTGTAAATGCTTCTTCTAAACATCCCATTATATTTATTTCCAGCCATGGTTTTTTTTTAGAACTAGCTAGTAGTCTAAAAGCTATGAATATGAAGAGCAAGTAATATATTACATATGTTTTTTGTATGAATCCTTTTAATGTTAAAATGTGGAGGCAAAAGAGAATTTGAATTCTAACGCTGTTAGAAGTAAAGTAGAAAAGAGTAACTGCATCATCATTTCATGGTGGAAAAATATTAAGTTTTTACTCTTTTTGTAGGAATTTCTTGGGAATTAGGGAATAAAAGTGGTAAAGCAATGCATTTTTTAGAGCCTGTATTTGCTATGAAGTCAGAGCACTTTGCTGAAGTGCTGCAAATACATTTATCTCTTCCAACCTGGAAGTACTAAAATTATTGCATGCTATCTTTGTTCTGCAAGCAAAGACTTATTTACACAGCCTGATTTTATCCTTCAGAAGTGAGTGGAAGTATCGTTACAAAGAAAAAAACATTTTGCATTTGAGGTTATTATCATCAGTGTGCTTCAGTTCAGACTGCGAAGTGGAATTTTGCAGAAGGTAGGATGTTCAATGTAGATTTATTTCCTCTTAATGAAGTGGAGTTTAAATTGCTACTTTCTCTTGTTTGCTCTCTGGATAAATGATATCAGGACAGGAAGTCTCATGTTTGGCATGTTTTAAGGCATATTTTATTTTATGTAAAACATGTTATACTTACATCTTTACATTTATACTCTGGGAATAGTACATAGAACACAATAAAAGATCTCGCTGTAAACAACAGAAAGGATTAAAAAAACCTCAAACCTGAAAAAAAATAGGTAGATTAGGTAAAACATTTTCTTTACCTTTGGGTCTTGAATATTTTATATTGACTGACGGATTTGGGTGGTCTTTCTCCTGTTAGCCGACACATGTCAGGAACACATTCAGCATTGTGAAAAATATTTTAATACTTTGAATAACTAACAGTAAAAATGTATGTGTGCTTTCCTAACTAGCCGTCTGCAGAATTTCTTTTTCTCTCCATATAAATAAATATAAAAATGTGGGGATTTTAATAAGATGGCATTTTTTATTGTGCCTTGAGGGAACAAAGTCAGGCTGTTAGACACCGAGATTAGATGAATTCAAGACAAGAACTTCCACATCCCATGTTTAATGTCCAAAAATCTTGAAAATTATATGAAGTCATGAAGCCTTCTCTCTCAACAGACAGAAATTCACTAGTAAGGATGTCTGTGACTAGTCAAACTAATGCTTATCAAATGAGGAGATGCAGACTGAAAATATTACAAAAATTATGCTGCAGCATTGTGTTCCTTCTTTTAAAGGACCAGAGGATCCCATGGAAATCAAAAGTCGAAGTGATGGTTCTCAAGCCTTACCACCTGCTAAACAAAGTGAAACAAAATAAATAGTCAATTTCTATACACACATGTGGATGCCTCCATCCTCCAAAATACGTTTTTTACATAGTGTCTTTTCTGCATTTTTTTCCAAGTGGTTTTTTTTTTTTTTTTTCCCCCTGTATGATGCGACTAGAATTGTGAAACTTCAGGCTATTTCTGTTCCTCAAATAGTACATATAGTGCGTGGTATCTACTCAATTTAGAATATTTACCTGAGATAAAATCAGAATTGATATCAGTCACCCAAAGACTAGCCCTTAAACAGTTTAACTGATCCCTTCACAGGAAGTAGTTTGATGGATTTTATTCAGCTTCAAAGGACATCACAGTAGTTTATGATGACAGTAAGTAAAACAGAACCAATACACACTGAGATTTCTGTTCTGCTCGAAAAGCTACTTCTGGGATGTACTTTTTGTACTAGTTTTCTTTGATCTGTGATAAATAATGTCAGCTTTATGTTTAAGGCCTAAAAACTGATACCTATTTTTTTGTCTCTTGAACAATGGTGTGACTACAAAGGGTACAAATACAGAATAGCCACATTTCAATGTCAGAACCAAGGCTGTGACTAACCTTTTAACCAAAAATTGATTTATGAAAAATTTCAGCACCTTGAAACTTTGCTGACTTAATTAATTGAAATTGGTGATCATGATGTCTGTAGACCTCTTTGTTGGTAGTTACGTGTTGAAATGTATGAATGTCTTCAGGTGCCTTGTCCTACTTTCCAGTTATAACATACTTTTCCATTACTCAGATGTATAACAGAGAAAGGTTTTCCATTTAAAATCAAAGAAAGGGAACGTTTTTAGAGAGAAGGATTATACAACAATATTAGTTATATTTCCATGCAAGTTCCGGAAGTGGACTTGCCACTGGTAAGTGGCAGTGCTGGTAGGAAATGAAAGTGCAGGTGCATCTAAAGGGGGTAAAAGAAAAATAAAATTTCTTTGAGCTTTATTAATATTTTTAATTCATTGTGTCCACTGCTTAGTGGTGCAACTACTCCAAATTTCAAACACAAACCTTAAATGAAGATCACTTACAGCCTACAAATGAATACAGAGTATAAGAGGAGTTCTATAAAATATGAGAAAAGAACTACCTTGTAACCAGAATGAACCTTAAATGAACCTTCACTAAGAATATTAAACCAGCTCCTAATAGACACAGGTATTGATCTAATTAACAGGAAGTGCATAGCTGAACAAAAAGGTCCGATAGAATAAATCCCTTTGTATTGACACCATGTTGGCACAGAGTCTAGGCAATAAGAAAACTCTCAGTATCAGTATCTCTCATCTGTTCTCCCCACCCCCATCCCCAAATATTCTCATGTATGGTCAAGTCACCCAGAAAAGCTTTTCAGCATGCATATGGTAACACTGTGCTTACATTGCAGAGTAATTTAGTGGAAGAAAAAAAAAGAAGAAAGAAAACATCTTACAACTTTAGGTTTTCTTTATGTTTTGAAAACATAAAATGTAAAGTAATGAGAGACAATGCACATAAAACACATTCTCCTATGTACTCTAAGTATAAAAACAGATAGAATGTCTAGATTTTTTTCTCCAGTATAAAGCAGAGTAAAGCCATCCATTTCAGTGAAACTGCACTGCTAAAGTGAGCATTGGACCAAACATCTTTTTCATCTCTCAGACAATATGCATTGTAAGGACTGGAAGACCATAGTATACTACTTATAATATACTAGTGAACTCCTGTTCGTATTGATTGGTGACTCCCTATATTCTTACAAGACAGAAGATTAAATAAAATTATTTTTTTAACTGCTGCTTTTGTCATAATAAGAAGGCAAATGCTTTTACTGGTTTTCTTTTTTGGACTCACATTCCTATTTAGTTTTCCCATTTTATATTGAGTTTCAAAAGGAGTACTTTATGCTAAAAATGAAAGACACTTATTTTAAAAGTTTATCTGACTAGAGTTGTAAGAAAGATGTAGGTACTGGCACTGCAAAGTACATACATTTTCTATACACACCTATCCATATGCACACATGCATGTACAGTGTAGAATACAGTATATAGGAGAGACAGACACTTAAGTATTTATGTGGAGTATGTACTGAACTCTGGAACTTGGATGAAAATGAGAACCAATGGTTTTCAGGTGACACACAAAAGTAGTTCCAAAGTCTGTAAGCCCTATAAAAGGCTTTCAAAGGCTTTGGGAATCACACCTCACAAGAGAAAGTAAGTGCTGCATTTGCTCCAAATAAGGCTTGCTCACAAAAATGTAATATGCAAATCTTGAAACTTAATTAACACAAATAGATAGAACACATCCCCACTTTTTTTCTACTCGGATGTCTGTTTGAATTCACAAAAAGTTAGTATAAAACACTGAGAAAGTGTATGATAATGAGCATATCTTGTTCTGTCAAACCACCTACATTTCTGATTATTTGTACCAAAAAGTTTCAAGGTGAAACATTGTAACTGCATGTTCCAAACAGATAACATACTTGTGCATTTTTAACTTTGACTCCAGAATTAATTGTAAAAAAAGTCACATGGCAATTTACGGGAAAGGCTTTTGAATTAATTTAAAAGAAAAAAAACAAAACATAGAGATACTTGTATGTTTTCTATGTTTATGGTCCCAAGACTGTGTTTTCTCTGAGGTAAATTTTATACCTTTAATTTGCCACCCCTTTTCAGCTTTTTATAGGTATTGCCTCAACGGTGTATATGCTCAATGTTGCTAGAATTCTTATCCAGACCAGGATGTGGGTGGTCTGCAATGTAGATGTAGGTCTTCACAAATCAATTGCATTTTTGTTACATTATATAGTAAGCATGAATTTCCCAGCTCCTGTCTTTGGTTCTTAGAGCTGATGAAGATCCTACTTACAAAAGAATCATTCCATCCAGGGTAAGGTAATTCCAGGCTTCAGTGAATATTTTGTCACTTCAGTTTCTACCAAGAAAAGAGAAAGCTGCAAAGTTTTATTTGTATGCATACTTTTGGTCATTCCACCATTCCACATGGCTGATGTATAATAGTAATAATAATTCTGATAGCACATTTGCAATCATTTTAATTTATTCATAGCTAGACATTAGTATCCTCAAAGAAAACTTTCATGTCTAATGAACTCAGCCTGCTTGCTCCGCCTTAGCAAACCTCATATCAATCTCATTTGAAAGTTGAGAAAGTTCTTTCCATTATTTTAGGGAAAATGGGAAAACATTTCTAAAATAAATATTAATTGCAGAATTCCCTTCTAAAAATATTTATTCTTCTGTCTTCTGGACATTTCAGAATAAATAGTATCACACCTACAAAACAATGTATAACATTAATGCATAACATTAAAGGATGATTCATTAACATGATTTAGGCCCAGAGTATGAAATCTACTAGCTTCATGTGTATGTATATATATAATGTATAGCTGTTTCATTTGTAAATGAAACAAACAGATTTTCTCTTCATATATGAAGATTTTCACTGAGTCTATTAACTGTCTAATGATAATTTCAACTAAATTATTGTTGGATAATTCTACTCTTATTTCTGTCAGATGAGTCAGTGGCCAATTTTTATCTTCTTGAGAAGTGCCTCCATTGATGTGAGGTGTGTGTGAGGTATTTTTGTAGTTTATTAAATTGAGATAAAATGTTAAATATCCAAAAGACAGCTTGTAGCTCATTAGGGTGGTATACATAAGCTTACATTATATCTGTGTGTCTGTGTTTTGTTAGTAAAAAAATTCCATCCCCTTTGTAAACCTTGATGTTTTAAGGAGCATTCTGTTTCTTCCAGGAAGAAGCACACAGAAACAAGCAATAAAAAAATATAATTAAGATACCATTAATTGTGTGAGATATCCCTAATTGTGTATTTAAGACCATATGCCATAAGAAAACTGTCTGTAAAAGACTAGCCTTTCTGTCTTTACAGCAATCCAAGTATACTGAAAAACTCGCAACATGATTTCCAACGTTTTTTTTCTGAACTGTTAAAATTGCTTTGAGTCACCTCCCTGGTTGATGCTGGATCAGTGCAAATGCTTTAAATAGATCAGTTATTTTTGGTGTGTGTTGAAAAAATATGTAGTGGCTCTTCTGTTTGATTCATAATTCATATAGTTCATGAAAGGGAGGTTGGCAAGATTGAAATTTCCTCTCTGGTTCTGATGAATGTAGTGATCTTGGATAGGCTTTGAAGGTTGCTCATCTTTTAAGTGATTTGAACTTATATAATGAAGTAGAAAATACAGGAACCTTTCAGTTTCTCATTCAGAGGGATACTGGTCAATAGGACCTCTGGTATCCCTACCTGCTTAAATGGTTAATAGGTTGTTTATGCAGCTCACCTTGTGGGTATTTGCATTACAAGCATAACCTACCACTTAAATCCACCTCTTCCTCCACATTAGAATCACAGAAACCTAGGATAATTTAGGCCAGAAGGGGATTTTGACTGAGACACTATTCAAAGCAGGGCCAAGCACTATTCAAAGCAGGTCAAGGTCCAATAAAGTTTCAGTCTGTCCAGGAATGGATATGGCAAAACCTCTCAGGTACCCTGTTCATTCCATGCTTAAGAACCCTTTTGGATATGTTTTGTTTCCTTTTTTCTAGTCATAATTTCCTTTGGTCTTGAGCTGCAGAAATTGGACTTCTGGATACTACTCTCGAGTTTCTTCCCTGAATTCTAAGTAAAGGTGATGAGAGTTGCTTTTCAAATCTCATAAAACTCAGACTATTTCTTATTACAAGCAGTATTCTTGCAGTATTTGCTTCTCAGATATCATCCTGTACTTTCCAGAAGTTATTTGATATTCTTGATTGAAACTAAAAAATATTGCTTATTATTTTGGTGTGTTCTTGCTAATCTTGGTCCTTCAAATCATAACTCTGGGGCGTTTCACCCTTTGTGTAACAAAACAGTGGCAGTTTTTACACTGATGATAAAATAAATGCAGAGAGCAAGGATATGCATATATATGTGGGAAAGAGAAAATTAGATATGAAAAAATTGCACATAAGTGTTAAGTTATTGCAGTCTATTCTATTAATTGTTGTCTGTAGATAAGTGACCTGTACATCAGACAGAAATGAGTTCTGTGAGAAATAATGGAGAGCTTATCTAGTTGTGAAAGATACAATTCATACACAGGAAAATTAAGAATCAATGTGACTGTTTTGTTTATGATCCAGGAGGACATCTGTATTTCTTCTTTGGTTTTTACCGCTTTTGTACTTACCAGAAATATTGCTGGCCAAGCCTGAGCCTTAAAGTGTTGTAAATTGGTATAAACACTGCTTTATAGATCTAGGCTATTTCTGTAACACTGGCACTAGTTATCTCAGAAACTGATTTTCCACTATTTTTCGTACCTCTGTGACATTCTATTTAGAATCAGTGGGTCCTGAGTTTTCCATAACACCTGAGTTGATACAGGCAGGAATATTCCTAGCCAGGGGAGATAAACTGGCTTTTTAGAAGATGTTACCCAGACCAGTTTGTCTTGTCACAGGTATAGTGCCCGGATGACTACAAAAGTACTGAGCTTTAAAATTACGAGAGATTCGACTATGCGGCCAAAGAAAGCCAGAGACACTCTGAGAGATTAAAGTAAAATGTGAAGCTTTTCTTCATCTGAATTTGTAACATTTCAGTCATCTAACTTCCATGATCCACAGCACACTAACCACTGAGGAAAAGATTATGCAGCACAATATTGCATGATCTGCCTAATGTTCTGAATCCCTCTTATTGGAGAAAACAGGGATTTAGACTACAGCTCATGCAAGTCAATTCAAGGGCAGGCTAGGGAATATGTTGTATTGGTTTAAAAACTACACTGATTTAGGCCAAACAGATTTAAAAGTATATATTTTGTTGTCCTGATGAAAACACTAACATTTTGGAAAAATCAAGTTTTTATTTTTAGAATCTGTGCATCATTCTAACAATAAATAATATAAACAGAAATATTTGTATAGGAAAATTAAAGAAGGAAAAATAAAATTAATTTAAGAACTATGATCAGTGTCAAACTGCCCAGCAAGTATGAAGCCCCAATTCTAACCTAACACAAGTAAAACCTAAATTGGAGATTATGTTGTACAACAATGAAGTTTATTCACGGTCCGCAGTGATTAAACTGTACTGTGTTGAAACTCTACAAAAGTGACAATGAGGCAAGTATCTACAATAAAAAATTAAAGGAGTTTTACCAACCTCACATTCCTACTGCCAACACTTCTCTTCAATAAAATATGAGTTAAAAAAAAGAAACTTTCTAGTGCTCAGATCGCAGTTGTAAAATTCTCTGGATGAGAAATTTCTGCAACAATTTTTACTACCTTGACCCGTCCTTACTCTTGGCCTGTTTCAAGAGAGAAAGTCCATGCAAAGTTAGGTCTTTCTGATGGGTTACAGCTTCGATATAAAAAACAAAATGCAAGTTCATTAATTTTGTGACAGCAATTTCAATATGGTTTCTCTTTCTAATGCTGAAAATTACCATCAGCTGTCCATCATATACTTAAATCACTGCTGAAACTGTATTTTAATTAATTACAAATTGCACAGGAGTCCTTAATACTCTTCCTGTTCTCTTTAGCTCATTGGTCTCAGGCATCCCCTTGTTAAAATCCGATTACTGAGGTTCTTAGAAATACCTGTGCCTGAATTAAGGTGCAAATGAGATCATATGCCAGTCAATAGTATGGGTTTTATTTCATAGTAAATATGAGAGAGAGAGAAAGGAAGAAATAGAAAATAGGTGGGGAGGACAGAAAGAGAGTGACTGGGAATAAGGAAAATATCACCACTCCGTGGATCCCAACAATGTTCTGTTGATCCTTTCCAGCTGGTCTTCTTGGTGGTGAAAGCATAGAGTCCCATGGGTTTATACACCCTCCAGCCAGGTGGCAATGTCCAGGCCTGTCCCCCTGGGGGAAGGGGCAGTCTCTTGCAGCAGACTCTGGATCTGTTGCATCACGTGCAGTCCTGTGGGGCAAAGCCTCTGGGGAGCACTTTGGGGGGTCTTTGATGGATTATGGCTCCCCCTCAGTTGCCTCTCACGTGAAAGTCCCGTGGCTGTGGCCTGTGGGGTTGGGGGTTCCACAGCTGGGCCAGTTTGTGTAACGGAGGATGGGTGTTTATTGCGTCTCACCAGAGGTTACACCAGGTACCCATAGCCTCCTCCCCGCTTGGTTGGGCGGGATCTGTGTAAACCTGGCTTCTGTGAGCTGTGCTCTCCCCCCACCCCAAACTCATCTGGGGATGATTCTCAGCGCAGCTGGTGGCTTTGGCCTTTTGTGGATGCATACCTTTCCCTCAGCCTGAGATGACTGAACAATGGGTTTCCCTTTATCTAATCAACAGTTTGGCTTTCAGTCCAAAGTCCCAGTGTTCAGGGAGGCTTCTTTGGTTGTAGTTTCTTTATAATGTCCAAAACTTTATATCAAAGTTTGAGGCATGAACTGTTTTCACTCTCTGACACCCCTACAACTCCTGGTATAATTTGATGAACTGGAGGAGCTTTTTCTGTATGTCCACATGAAATTGGATTACTTGTATGAGATACCATATGACAACCAGATAACATACTTGACGTCTTAGATATTTTTTATATGCAACTCCCTGCCATGGGTAGGGACAACTTATGTTAGACCAGGTTGCTTAAAGTCCAACCTGACACATCCAATGAGAAATCCACAACTTTTCTGGGCAGTCCTTGACTTTCTTCTCAAAAATACTACACGCTTAAGCAAAGATTTTAACTGAACTGAGAAATGCAGATGAAGACCATAAGTATAACCATGACATGTCCTACGTATCATTCCCTCAAATTCCTTTGGAGAAAGATAACTTTTGATCTGGAAGGAGAGTTGGAATTGTGTGTGCACTCATATTGTATGGGAGTCTTATCTGGATGTTTTGAATCCTGGTTTTTAAAGGTTTGGTTTGAGAAATAGGAAAAATATGGCACGTTCATTTTCTCTGAAGAACTGAAATGGGAGAGGTGTGTATTTCTGGTTAGTTTAATTTGGTTTGAAATTGAAAAGGAAGGGAGAAAAGGGTTTTGTTCCTTTGTTTTTACAAGGAAAAGTCAGAACTGAGCACGTCTGAGGTAGTGAGGGTTCTGCATACTCATTTATGTTTTTCTTCTCTAGCTAGTGTTTGCTGCTTTCCATCCAGACACCTTTAGGGATGAAAATCTTCCAAACTGGGTTTATGCAAATGCATTTCATTAGCTTCGGACAACGACTCAGATATTTGTATTTTACATTGTATTTCAAGTTAATTAATTTTAAAACTTATGGGAAATAACTTCAGAAGTTATCACTGTGTACATTAAAATCAGAAGGTGTTTTTTTTAAATGATTATTTTTATTTTTTAATATCCCTCATAGTAGCATTTGACTATTGTGAAAAAATTCAACAGATGTTTTTTTCAACTCTTATCTACAGGTAGAACCTGATAGCAAGTATTAGACTGTCAGCACATCTCTAAATTTACTTTGATGCAGGCTGGCAGAAGCAATAGGTACAGCAAAACTAATCTTTCCAATAACATATGTCTCCTAGAGAGAGACAGGACTGTATGTATTAAAAATAGCTTGACTGAAGGAAAAAATATATTGACTAGGATTTTCTTATCTGATATTTACTTTTATGTACTGGCAACCTACCTTCTTTCTCTCTTCTCTTCTCCCATGAGGAATAAAAAGAGGACTGTGCTCCTAGTAGATCTCCTTTTATTTTTTATTAATAGTGTAAGTATGATCTTTTGAAAAGGGAAAAAAAAATCTTTGTTTTTGCTTGTCTCTTCTAGTTTTTGAGTTCAAAAAGTGAACTATACTTAATTTTGAAACAATCACACTTCTTTCCTCCTCTCTATTAACTAGTATCTACCTCCAGAGTAATATGGTGAATAGCTCTGTAGAACAAATATTTGAGTTACTGCACGTTCCTTTTAATAATCTTATTAAATATGTAGTTTATCTTCCACTTATTGTCATATCCAATTATTTTTTCTCATTTATTAATATGAATAAAGATCTATTTGTGATTGTATTTTTAAATAGGAAAAGCTTTCTCATATATAGAGGACGAATTTCCTGGATCAGGTGTTTTAATTTAATATGAAATTTGGCTTGACTAAAACAGAGTTATAAATAAAAGATTGATTACAATGTAATTATGGAGAAAATTGAATTTTTGGGTTATTAGGATGACGAAACATTACTGTTTAAAAGTCATCTATTCAGTTATGTTGTTGAGTTGCAGTGATCTGTACTTGTAAGCAGGATGTTCTTGTATGAATGTTTCATGTTCAGATACAGATCTTCCAGATTTCCATACCACCCACATCCTGAACTGGGTAGGAAGGCATCTGTCTCCGTGATAGTACTTCTGATATATCCATGTTCCCTCTTAGCTATTGAAAACCTGGAACTCACCCATAGAAGGCAGACAGCTGTTTGCCTCTCCCTGCAACTCCGCCTGTGTTTCCTCCAAAGTTCAGCAAGCCTGGTTGTATTTCTTTATTTGTCAGATGGCTCTCGCCTGCTCCAGTTACACCCTCAGCGGAGATTCCCAATTCCATCAAAGCAGAAAACATATTAAGTACATCAAACTGGCCCTTACTCCTTAAAAATTACTTGCAGAATTTGTTTAATTACTTTTGTCCTTTTGCATCTATTACATATGCTGTAAATGTTGTTGCTGGTGCAGTTGCTGCTGATTCTGCCTTTTTTTTTGCTCTGAAGCAATGTAACAAAGTTAAACAATGACAGGCTACTCCAATTCAGTGACCACATTAATTCAACTTCTGAAAATGTCTGTGAAGTAGCAAAATATTATTTACATATTTAGAGACAAGCACAAGAGCGATAAAGCAACTTGTCATAGCATTTGAAGCAGGACAGAAACAAGCTCCTATAATATGTTTCTCGTTTTGTGTGGATGGTTTTTAAGATCATCCGTCCCCCTTTATCCTGAAGAATTATTCCTATTTCAAAGCAAGTGTCTGTCAGGTAGAGACATCTTCTGTTGTTTAACTCCTTTGCCAGGTAAAACTCGAGAGAAAAGATTGTCTCTCCATCCATGGTTTCTCCAAAGTAGGCTGCTTCTCCAAAATAGAACAATCTTGGAGAAAATACTATCTGAGAGTTCAACTAAAAATGCGCATTTTCCCCCTCTCATCTCTGCACCAGTATGTTAAAGGATTAGATAAAAATATGGAAGAGCATTATGCATACTTCGGGATGAGACTGATTGAAAGTTGAGATTAAAAGCCAACACAGATCTCAATACTTACATCATGAGTATAATTTCCTTAAAAAGCCTCCTTTTTATTGCAATCAGTGGAAGTGTCAGTGCAGGTGGTATTCCAGGCTTGTACATGGTCATAGTTGAAATACTTTCCCTCTAACTCAGGCAATGCTTCACTGGAATATCAGGACCAGGGTCAGATGTTCCTGACAAACAGTATAGAGGCAGTTCACACAGCCACTGCACAGTGTGCAATCCGCTTAAACTTTTCATCTAGTTAATGGTGGAGAGGACAGACCCTGAAAACCTGAGGTTATCAGAGGAATCTAGTCCACCCAAGTGCTTTCCTTCTCTAATTTACACTTAAGTGAGATGCTGCCAAGGTGTCTTCTACTGGAAGTAGATGGAGGTAACAGGAGTTGTCACTCATCAGTCTTAATTTAGACATTCTCTTGAGACTGCAACAGGCATTTTGTTCATTTTCATACTAACCTAGCAGCTGGATCAGAATAGCCTGGCATGGGGACCTGAGATCTGAATGCTTCATAGCCCAGAGCAGACTGAATCCAAATTGCAAGGGAATACTAAGGAGTGTTCTGGTTAAAAGCATTTCAGTCCTCTTGCTGGAGCTGAGGCAGACAAACAAATTTATGGGTCAGAAAGAGAGCAAATAATTTTGATCCTGATTCTCACATAACTCAGCTGGAAAGAGAACAAATATCTGTACTTGTTTTAGAAGGGGCTTTCTGTGTGTAATTGTTTAGTTAACTTCAATGGTATCATAATGCAGAGTTTACCAGAAAGTCTGAAGCCTCAAGTTTGCCCTTCTGTTAGCTAAGTATCAAAAAAACCTCTAAAGCACACAGCCCTGCCCTGCCCTTGGGTGCCCCTTTGCTAATATATCGTTGACAGCAGGGAGCAGCCACCATCAGGGCCCCCCCAGCAGCTGACCTCTACCATGATGGAGAGATATAAGGAGCTGATCCTGGACATGCTGGCCTATATTCACGAGACGGTTTCAGGTTGAAACTGGGCTCTGGCAATGGGCAACACATGGTTGACTTTTCACAGGATCAACCTAAAATCATCTGGTAATTTTTGAGGCTTATGGGACCTGCCCTCAGTAACATCCTGGCTTAAATCTTAGCCAGCAAGATAAAGAACTTGAGTAGTCACTGGCCATCACTGTGTCTCAGCTGTGGGACCATCAGGCTGGTTTAATGCAGAATTGCTGTGATGCTATGGTCATCATCAGCCTGCTGCATTTTGCCACTTAAGAACTTGTTCCAGTGATATTATCAGTCCTGGCAGCTGTACAATACTGACTGCAAAGCTCTGAGGGAGAAGCCCCAGGTTAACGCTGAGGGACATAGGGAAGCGTCAGCAGCTGGCCAGCTGTCCTGGTTTCAGCTGGATAAAGTTAATTCCTTCTCAGTAGCTGTTACAGTGCTGTGTTTTGGATTCAGAATGAGAATGGTGTTGATAACCCACTGACGTTTTGGTTTTTTCCTAAGTAGTGTTTATCCTAGTTAAGGACATTTTTTTCCTTGTCTCGTGCTCTGCCAGTGAGGAGGTACACAAAAGAAACTGGGAGGGACCATAGCTGGGACTGATGACCCAAACTGACCAAAGGGGTATTCCACACCAGGCAATGTCATGTCCAGTGTATAAACTGAGGGGAGTTTCCTGGAAGGGTGATCAATCTGGGTTCAGGAAGGGGGGTCTGGTGTTGGTCAGTGGGTGGTGAGAAATTGTACTGTGCATCACTGGGGCTTTTTCCTATTATTATTATTATTATTGTTATTATTATTATTTACCATTATTCTTGCATTTTCAATTATTAAGTTCTTATCTCAAAATACAAGTTTTACTTCAGTTCTCCTCCCATTCTACCAGGATGGGGGGGAAGGGATAGTGGGAGATTGAGCAAGTGGTTGCATGGTGTTTCATCTCCAGCTGGGCATAAAACCATGACGCCAGTGATAATTCACTGTGCCTCAACTATGTGCTGCGGATGCCAGAACTCACTAAATCACAATCAGAAATTATGTCCCAGATTCCTTGGAGAAGGAATAAAGGCAGCTGAAGGGTACAGTTTGGATCATTGTGTTTGTAACTTATGTGGGTTTTAGAAAATATGAGGACTAGAAAACAGGATACAGTCATGAAAAGTTTTCTACACAAATTGTCTTAGGAATGCTGTCTGGTAGTATACAGCACAGAAAATTCAGCATAGATAAGTCCTTTGTCTTCTGTGTTTTGGGAAAAATTTCAATGGTTGTGCCAAACACTACCTCAGCACTGTTCATTTTGAGTTTGTGAATGAAGCAGAATTCAGTGATCTGAACACCAGGGCTGGATAGGCAAGTTCTTTAGCTTGGATCTTTTTACTTGTTTCTCTGAGACAATTGTGGAATAAGCCTCCCAAATTCAGTGAATATTTAGGATTTTATAAACTAATGTTTGTAATTGAGTTTGTAAAATTTTGTGTGTTTTGAATGTATTTTCTCTTATTAAATTTATATAAAAGACTATACAGATTTGATGGAATGAAAATACTTTTTAGCAAAAAAGAATTTTACCTTCAACTAATTGAAAAATATTTATTTTGATAGACAGATTATGTATCTCATTGCTTTGTTATATTCTCTATTAAAATACCACCATTTGTATATAGGTGGTAAACACTCCATTTGGCAATCTAGCAGAAATATTACGTCGTCTTCTTCACTCAGTTGTTCCTCACAACCCTGTGGTAGTAAAACTATATAATATTGAGGCATGTTTATAAAATCACATAATGAGTAAGGGAAGTCCCTTATATTCAAGTATCTGGTTTTTTTCAAGTCAGTTATTGTGACACTCTAATGTTATTAATTTCATACATTCACAGTTAGTAAGTTGTCTCCTCAGAAGGCAAATCCTGGTGTTTGCACAAAGCCCTTCTGACCTCATTACTTAGGCTACACTGAAAAACCCAGTTCTCCTTCTCCACTCTCCCTCCTCTCCCTTCAGGAGGCTTCAGAGCATGAAAAAGGAACACTTTTATGGATGTTTTTTGGCTCAATTGATGCAGCAATATATTATTAGCTTAGTGTAACTCTCTCAAAATTTTATGAGGCTTCACAGAGTAGTTGAAATGAACATAAGTTTTATGTTTCATACCTAACAGATCATGCAAGTTTCTGTCATTATCAGTTAGGATATGCTTGATCAAGTTCTGACAGTTTACAAATGATGCAGTATTTTTTCTTCACTGTGATACATCTGAAAGTCAATAGATCATTAAGGGGACTGGTTCCCAGTTTAAAAATACAGAGTGATTATTGTTACCAAAGTTAGATATAGTTAAATAGTAGGGGAAAAAAGTGGAAATTCAGAAAGGTATTCAAAAACCAAGTCACATGATGCAAGAAAACATCCTTACTGCATTCGCTTCTCACAACTGGTAGATATGGTACCTTCAAAGCTAAGTTTTGCATCTTACTACCCATTTTGACTGACATTCTAAAATCTGAACGCACTGAAGTATGTTTTAAATAAACATACTCATCAACTTTCCTTTTATTTTCTTTTTCTTAGAACTCCTACCCACAAAGAGGCAGAGTGGTATCACTGGAGCATAGGAAGAAGAAAGCTAGTAAGTGAGCTTAGACTAGATTTTCCAGAGGGAAATTTATGCAAGTAAAATAGGCCATGTGTAATTATTTTGTTTATCACAGATCAGTGTGTTTATTTTTACTTCATAAAAATGTTTCTGATTTTTTGATACCTTACATTGGCATTGTTTTTTGGGGTGATAGCTAGCTAGGGAATAAGCTAATCCACTCCAAGCCAGGTGAGTTGCAAACTTTAGCAAACTACACTTCTGTACATCCATCCTGCTTTGTGGGATCCTGACAGGACAGAATGGTTTTTTTGTTTGGTCTGTTCTAGAAGCTGAAATAGTTCTCTTTTTTAATAGAAATCAGGAAAGGGACACATAGGGAATATTAGGTCATAAGCTGCTATTTGCATACTAAGATCTTAATTATAGGTAAGTGCAAATTTCAAAAGGGATGTTAATTTCAATTATATGCTCCACTTGGTCCACTTAAGACCCCATTACTTTGTTCACTCAGTTATCACCATCATGAGGATAAAATTAGGTTGTCCTCTGTTGAAGAAACAACTGTAGTGTCCTAGTTTTCTGTGAGGCAATGGAGGAGACTCACTGCCTCTTTTATCATGGAGAGTGTAACAGTGGCAGCACTTTGTTCTGTGTTGAAAGTGGAAGTACCCAACATGAAACATGAAACACTGCTCAAACTCTGCTCTCATGCTCTTTTTGCACTAAAGCACTGGTTTCCACTAGGTAAGTGTACACAGTACAAGACAGAATGTTATGTACTGAGAATAAATTTTTCCTTGTTGCCTACTTTTATATGCCTATTGTTACTAAATATAATAAAAAAATAACTCCCTCTTTTTAATTTCCCTGGAGTTTAAATGCATAATAGTGTAATATGAATTAATATATTTAGATTAGTTTGATTGAAGGTGGAATTATTTTTTTTAGTCTAGAGCTGGGTTTATACTGAACTTCAGCATAAATGACCTTCCCAAATGCATTAAACATCTGGAGGACTGAAAACAAAATTAATTTTGTCTTGAATATCTGACTACTTGCATGTCAGTGGCAAACATACCTAAGGCAAGTTTATTGTGGAAAAGGAAACCCTTATGCCCTTCAGACAAGGTACCCTCCACTACATGCATTTACATGAAGCAAAGCATCCCATGAGGCTCAGGAAATGTCCAAGGTAATAATCTTAGTTGTCCTGACCAATATATTATTTCTGAGTAAAATAGGAACAAGTAGTTGAGATCTTTTAGTTAACAGTATTACCTCCTTTGTTTGCCTACATAATGAATTGGCAAGACGTATTTAACTTGGTGAAGTACATGGCAATAATGCAGTAATCTCAATGTAAAAATTATTTTTTTTAAGATTATACATTTCCTGACATTTTAATCAAGTCTGCAAAATAAAACAATCTTAAGAATTCATTCATAATTTGGTGTTATTTTTTCCTTGCTAATATTTTAACAAATATAATTATGGTGTAATGAATTACGATATTAAGAGGATCATATTTACAATTTTGCACATAAAGGATAATATCATCTCCCTGATAAGCAGTTAAATAGATAGCTTTCTTATTAATAGCACAATGATACAATCAAATAATGGGTAATTTCTATTACCCTTATAAATAGATAAGAAGTATATAGATGTGAAAGAAGCATTGATGTGGAAAATGTTAAAATAACAAATCTTATTAGATGAAAGAATTTAGAAATAACTTGTCAAGAGGGTAATGACCTCAATTAAATTTTATGTGCAATTATAATTGGCATTTTTAATAAAGGAATGCCATTGCAAATTGCATATTTGATATAATATTACAGGGCATCTTATTTCCTCTGGCTTGCATTTGTATTAAATAAAAATCTTTGAGATAATCAAGGAAGATTCATAATTTAGGGTTTTGAGAATCTGCTCAGATGATAGGTTTCAAATAGTTTCAATACAAACGAGAAGTGAGAAAGTTATCTGATAGTGATCCTTTTGGTTTTTTTACCTAAAGGATGCTGCTATTCAACATCTTTTGTTGATGTGGTGTGTATTGTTAGACGTAGTCAAGGTTGTAGCGTCTTCAAGATGTAGTCAAATAGAATTTTTATTATTAATTCATCTGATTTGAGTCAAGAAAATGCACTGTGAGCAAAACTATCTATATCATTTC
Organism: Struthidea cinerea; assembly: GCA_013397865.1. Taxonomy (NCBI): domain Eukaryota; kingdom Metazoa; phylum Chordata; class Aves; order Passeriformes; family Corcoracidae; genus Struthidea; species Struthidea cinerea. Next base: position 1,306,475 of record VZTI01003754.1, on the reverse strand, counting down.
CTGAGAAAGTTCTAAAAATGACCCAGTTTTCATCTTTTGTGCACGTAGCTATAAGGAAAGTATAATGCCTTACATGTTCATGCTGGTCATGTGCTAGTTTCTACGTCCCAAACTAATTCTAAAATAGTAACTTCAAAGTAGTTGTGCAAATATAATCAATGATGTGTGTTGGGGAGGGGGAGGGGCTGCCTGTGGACTCCTCCCTCCAAAACACTACGCAATATAAACTTTTTACTGATTTATATTGTCATGTTGTTTTTTTAATATTCAACCTAGATAGACTTAATAACACTGGAATTGTGCAGGTTTCAAATCTGGGAAAATATTACAAAGAGAAAAGTCATCTTAAACCATCTCTCAATGTTTCATGTTTCTCCTTTGCTTACATTAAATGGTAGGAGAAGGGTTGCAGTTGTAAATGTGATAGTAGAAGGGATGAGTTTAACTGGTGGAAGAAAAAGCAACAAATAAGGGATATTGGCCTGGGGATGACATAGCAAAAAATAAGTTATAATAGTAAAGTACTTAATAGAAATTCTAAGCAAAAATAAATGGTGTCTGTAGCATTTGCAAATAAGCAGCTGGTACCATTCACAGTCTACCCCAATTACCTTCTGTTAATCTGGCACATCTTTAAAATGAAACACTGTGCATAATTTTTCATGGTTCAAATACTGCAGACTTTTCTTCAGGCACACCAAGAAAAGCCACTATCACAAGTGACCTGTGTAATTGAATGTGAGTTATTTTAGAAACAGATTTCCACAGAGGGAAGGAGAACTGTGGCCATGGGGAATCCTCAGCATTTAATTTTTAAATTCTGAGTTGATACATGAATGTAAAAAGAGATAAACTGATATTGTTGAAAAAGAAATGGCTATTCTTTAATGAAAAGTGTATAATTTGCATACTGTCATATGTATGTAGATATGTTTGTAGATACGCTTGGGATTTACTGTAACCCAAGGACTAGATGCTGATGTAGTTTTGAAGATGAAATGTTTTATGGATGAAGAACAGAGTACTGCTCCATCAAAGCACGTTTCAACAGAAAACTCTGGGGAAGGGCTGCAGTAACTACTTCACAGATTAGGTGAAATTTGGACATTTAAGACCAAAAGCAACCCATAAATCCTATGTTTCATCTAGCTTTGGAGTAGCCTAAATTGATCTTATATCCACATTTTGGACTACAGTTCTTAATTCACCTTAACTGAAGATCCTTTCAATCCTTGAGGCTAGTGCTTAGTTCTCATAAAACACACTTGGGATCCAGTATGACAATGAGAGTTACCTGGCTCTAGAGTGACCTCCTGACTGAGATAAAATCATGAAAGCCAGTTGTAACAAGGATTACATTTGTACCAGCTAATCTTGCAGCTGAGTATTCAGTTGGTTTACCTTTTTTCATAAACAGTAAGTATATTTAATTCCTTGACAGAAAGAAGTTACCACATTTCTTAAAATCTTGTCAAAGGGATTAGGTTGTGTTAGCAATCCAGAGGTCTAAACTGATCACCACAGTCCACTGAAAAGTATATTCTTAGAGTTTTACCAGGAGAGTTTTGTTTCTTCTTCTTTTCAAGATTGTCCCTGGAGTCCCATTTGAAGTTTTCATGTATAGAAATACAATATTTAAGACAAAATGTAAACTCTTTGCAGCCTGTATTTTTGACAGGTGGGGTTTTTTGCTGTATAAAATTTGCTGAACTTGTCTGGAACAAGCAAGCTGTAGAAATCAGTGTTTCTGGAGACAAGGAGTGCTTGAAGTTGCGGGAAACTGAGATTAGTAAGACACATTGAAAGCTGTTCTTCTGCTCAGGGAAACTTTTCTCTGAGCAACAGAAAACACTTTGTTTTGTGCAAACACAGAACGCTAAACTACTAAGCAGTACCCTGTAAGTTAATATGTTTGCTGTTAATTCGAAAGTATACTTTATTTTATCATCAATTTTTCAAATTTAAATTATCTTACTGAAATATTTACTGAATTACTCAATTTTGAAATTATTTTTATCCAATATATACCTCGGCAGCTGATCACCAAAAAGAGATGTACTCTATCCATGTCAGTCAGTGCTCATCTACTTGATTTATTGTATTATAAAATTCATCATTGCATAACATCAAATAACACAAGGGAAATAGTGGCAATATTCTAAGTTATATTTGGAAAATTAGCTCCTCTCCAATATTACTCCTTTTTGTAGCTTAGTGCTTTACTGTTAGGTTTTCAAAATATTTTAAATATTATTTGGAACACAAAACTTATTATAAAAGCTGTCTTACAGCCTCATGACATACCTGTGACGATGCACTCATGATCAAGTTCCCATATGGGAAGAACCAAAGGATGGAACCTTTTGGAAGGTACTATTATTTGCTATCACTACATCCTACAGTCTGGGGTTGTGGGGTGTTTGTCGATGAAGCCACCACTTTCTACTAGTCCAGTAAAAAGCTTGTCTGATGTTTTTAGTGCTTAAAGCAATACATGCTGCTATGACAATTTTGACTGCCCAACAAAATCCTGACAGATGCTACTGTAACTGGGAACTTGTGGAAGATGATTTAGCATCATCTAAATGCCAAAAAAAGCATTTCAAGCTGAGAAAAGGCCAAAAATCAGAGGATGGAATTGTAAATCAAGGAATCTCCTATTATCTCCAGTTGATCACCAGATTTCTGTTATAATGTAAAAAATTGTTAGGGGAGGGGAAAGTCTTTTTGTACAACAGCAGTAACATAATAGACCCTCTGTTTGCATGAAAATAATCTGATTTCCAAGTGGCTTAAGTATAAGACCACAGGGTAAGTACTACATTATCTCTTAGAACAACACTGTAGCAATGATAATACTATACTTCTAAAACAAATATAATTATTTCACAATAAATAAACTTCTCTTTCCCACACAGCTAAATAGCCCTAAACTCTTGGCCTTTTCTATAGTACCTGCAATAGACCTGAAGTAACTTGTAAACTCTTGGCTATTTCATGTCACTGGAGTGTAGATTTTCATTACAAGATTTTTATTAAAAAATACTGGTTCAAGCAAAAGCATGCATAATGCTGCCATACCTGGGGTTTTTTGCTATACTGCCTCACTTAAATTCCTTAAGAAAGAATGATTGCCATGACACGCTTATATCCCTAAAACATAATATGGAAACCACAACCTGGGAGTCTAAACAAAGGCCTTTTAGATAGTGTGCTAGAAGTCAAGTCACTTGCAAGTATGCAGTGCCACAACATTGATGTGCTCCAAGGAGAGCTTGAGCAAAGTCTATGGATTCTTTTCAGTATTCCATACTATTTTAGGTTTTTCTTTTCCTTTTCTTTCCAATAACATGCTTAGAAATTATACTTGGGGCGTTCTTATTTTAATATTTTTCTGTTGCATGGTACTCTATTTTTTCCGGTTTTGCGAAGAAGCCATGCTAGCAGGATACACACATTATCTAGCCAGGACTAACAAACCTGTAGGATAAGCATCAATATCCTCGCCAGCCCCCATGTGAGACCCAGTGGTTACCTTTCTTACTATCTGTGGACTTTGATAAAGTTCTTCTGCTTAACTAAGTAATTTTCTCAGCCGAGGCTATACAGCTGAACTCTGTCAAAAAGACTTTGGATCAGAAAGTGGAACCTCTTGGAGGAGAGTTAGAATTAAACTTGTAATTGAACAGTAGTTTCGAGGGGTTAGAAATAGAAATGCTGCTGAAAATAAGAAACAGAGTAATACCTGATGATGAGTTTAATAAAGTCATTAGGGGAGCTCCACCCAATGCTCAGCTGTAATTGAGTGCAGGATAAAAAAGATATTTATAAATCTCTTTGGATTCTCTTGTTAACACAAAATTATGGAGAGGATAGGGGCCTCTCCATAAGATATATATATCATAATATAAAGAACGTCAGGTACTTAATTCTATAAAAGTAAATTATAATTTTAGCTACCATAGTGGAGTAAGATGGAGAAACTCTTTATCTTGTGCTGCTTGAGAATTCATAAAAAAGCAACAGGAAATGTTTGCCATGGGGAAAAACCACAAGCTCCACCTTTTATTATTATTTCTTATGATCTTCAAACTTGAAGAAGCCCATCTTAGAATTTAGACTTATGCTGAGTCAAGCTGAACCGCTGCTGGGGTTTTTTTTCCTACTGGGATTTTGTTTTCTGTTCATCGAGTATTTTGAAAAAATATGTCTTGTTTTCATTACTTTGCTTTTCATAATCTTGACCAGTATATATTTCATTTTTTCATTCATCACTGTCAAATGCTATCTTCATTAATCACCTCTGGTGTCAATGATGATCACTTATTTTGTAGGCGAGAAGCAATTGGCTACATATTCAAGGCAGAATTTTCATTAACAATTTATCCCCTGAAAATCTGGATCATTCTCAACACTTTTTAGAATATGTTTCAAAATGTTTAGACTCCATAGATAATGCATTCATTTTCTTTGCAAATTAAAAAAAGGTTTTAGTTTTAGAGATATGCTAACACTATAGCAGCAAAGTAGTCTTTGATACTTTATATAGAAAATTCATATATTTGAGAACAAACCTATTTTTATAGCTGGTTTTGGTAAAGGTTTTCTAATTTGATTATATTTATGTGAAAAAGACATGCCAGATATCTTCATCATACTGAAGTTCTGAAAGTAATCTCGGGTTTAAGATTGGGCAGAGATGAGTACAGAGAGTTGATAAGCTAACCAGCATTATGATACACAGCTGTGAAAAAGTAATTTAGAATATTGTAGTTTATATTCCAATAAGATATTGAAGGTTCACATTAAGATCAGCTAGATCTTGTCCAATCAGAGAATAGTCAAGTGTCTGTAAGAAGTTCTCAGTCAAAACCGAATAGAAAGTGTGGGAGGGAAATGATTATTTAAATCTCTTCTCTTAAAATTATCTCTAGGATTATTTCAAGCATGAGGAAAGTCAGCTTGATAAAACTAAAGCATCATATTAACATTAGTAATTTCTCGCATTGTATCTGAATGTATCCTTGGGCTGCTCTTTAGCAACTCCTCTATTTTGTCTGCGTCTCATAAGCCCCTTTTCCCTGAAAGAAGAAAAGCAAACCCAAACAATTTTTCTTTGTTTCTAATAGGAGCAATGGTTTGAAAAGTTTTCTCAACTTAATTGGCAGAAGATGCTGACTTGTACAGAAACATATATATATATATTTCATTATAAATAAATATATATATATTTATATATATCCTTTCTTTTTAAACATTGTTGTAAACCCATAGACTTGAATGAAACTGCTGACATAAATCCATGTTCAATACTTTGATGAATGAGGAACATAGTACTATTTTTTATTTATGCTGTGCCTTAAAGCTGAGCTTAAATTTAGAAAAGATGGAAGATAAAAGAGTTTGAAAATAAAAAATACTGTTCTTTTGTTACTATAGAAGCATGAAGTTATATAGTAAGTGGGTTATTGCTATTGTGTTTTCTCCAACTATCACACAATACATTTTAATTTATTGTCTGAATCCAAGCTTATGTCTGCTCACTTATTGAGTGAAGTATTTAAACAAGTAACATTAGGAGATCTAAAGTTAAAAATGCTTTACTTGAAGGTACCAAAAAGCTCCACTGTATCAACAAGCCCATCAACAGTACAGGGCTGGGGTAGAGTGGCGGGAAAGCTGCCCAGTGGAATAGAGCCTGGGAGTGCTGGTTGACAGCAGCTGAACATGATCCAGCAGCGCCCAAGTGGCCGAGAAGGCCAATGGCATCCTGGCTTCTATGAGCAATAGTGTGGCCAGCAGGACCAGGGCAGTGACTGTACCCCTGTACTCGGCACTGGTGAGGCCGTGCCTTGAGTGCTGTGTCCAGTTCTGGGCCCCTCACTATGAGAAAGACATTGAGGGGCTGGAGTATATCCAGAGAAGGGCAACAGAGCTGGTGGAGGGCCTGGGCTCAGATCTCGTGAGGAGCAGCTGAGGGAGCTGGTGTCATTTAGTCCAGAGAAAATAAGTTTCAGGGGAGACCTTATGGCTCTCTACAACTACCTGAAAGAAGGCTGTAGCCAGGTTGGAGTTGGTCTCTTCTTCCAGGTAACAAGTGATAGAACAAGAGGAAATGGCCTTAAGTTGCACCAGGAAAAGTTTAGGCTGGATAGCATGGAAATTATTCACTTATTCACTGAAAGAGTTGTCAAACATTGGAACAGTCTGCCCAGGGAAGTGTAGGAATCACCATCCCTGAAAATGTTCAAAAAACATGTAGGCGTGTTGCTTAGGGACATAGTTTAGTGGTGGAATGGGCAATGCTGGGTTAACCATTGGACTTGATGATCTTAGAGGCCTTTTCCGACCATGATGATTGCATGAGTCTGCCTTTTTCAAATATCATCATTGTGTTTGACTGTGACATCTTCAAGATGCCCTGGTAAAAATTAGTACGTTCAGCCATGTTAGGAAACGGCTTCAAACTTGAAATCCAGGTAAAGGTTTCCATATACCCTTGTGATTGGACTAAAAAAAAAAAAAAAGAAAAACAAAACCCCCAAAACTATTTATCAGAGGTTGTGAATTTGGACATAATCATATTTAGATCATATTTAGTGTGGGATTTTTGCATTATGATCTGCATGATGTTTTACAGAAGCCTATGTCTCTGTGTCAGATTTTTCTATGGATACTTTTTTTGGATACTTGTTTTAAGCTAGATGAGCAAATCCCATCTTCTCTGCCCCCATCATAATTTTCTGCATGTTAGTGCTATAGGCAGGAATTTATACATATTGTTGCAACTCTCAAAAGAAGTGTTGCCTTTTTGGATATCCTAAAAGATCCATGAATTTTAAAATATGAATCGTAAAATAAGTATATATATACACACATATATTCATGAAATTGCACTTGCATGTTTTTCATACCCGAATTCTGTGATATTTACCAGTTGTTTTGGTTTATGTTCTACCATAAAACCACTGAAATGAGAGACATGTGAAATACAGTTTTAAAATGAAAGAGAATAATGCTTTCAGCTATATCTGGGTTTAGATCTGGAGACCCATCAGTAAATTGCAATAAAATGAAATTATGCACAGATCTGTGCACACAACATTTATTTGAAACAATTTCTAGATGAGACAAAGCGGATAGATCTTGTCAATCCAGTCTTCAACAAAACATTTCGTAGTTATGCCTCACTGAACACAATGAAAGTGTCTACTGATAGAAAATTAGTAAACATGCAAGTTAAAGCAACTAATATGGATAAAATTTTGAGCAAAAGAAAGGGTGAGAGCACGCTCTGAACTTTTATCTTGCACTGAAGTGGAGTTAACCAGCAGACTATCCAAAGATTTTGACGGTTGATTAATATTTTCATGGGGGATGATACAAAAGGTAGAAGCAAGCTCGTAATGTTTTATAATAGCACAAATTTGAAGATCTTCCTTGATAAGGAATGGGATTAAAATGCCATACAGGAAGAAATGAATGAGTTGAAGAGTTGGATTAATGTATGTGAGAACACAGTTTAGAGTGCACCCTCATCTACCTAGGGACATAAAGGAAGAATTTCTACAGTTAAATAGCTTTCCAGCATATACAGATAAATAAAGAAGTGAAAAATGTGTATGTTAAACATAGTCAGGCCATCATGCCATTTTTAGCTATGAAGAAATAACTGCAGACGAAATATTCCTAGGACAAATGAACAAATGACCAATAAGTCTTTATAACACTGTCTTGAATATAAATGTTGGTTTTAACAGATGTGAAAGTCTGAACAAGTTTTTCAGCAGAGGATGTGAAAATATAAAAATCTAGTTATACCTATGGTACGCTTTGTTATCAGGGTTGTCTGAGAAGATGCCTTCTGTCTGTTTTTCCCCCCCTTTTGTTCAGCAGTAACCCCATGTTACAAACATGTTTCCTTTCTCAGCTGCAGTTAGAGGGCTGCTATCAGTGTCTGACACCTTCATCCGCGGCTCTCAGTCAGACACTGACTAAAAGTCATTCTGACTCAGCATGTCAAGAACATTCTGACAAAGACTCGAGTAAGTAAAAGTTACAAGGAAACTGGAAGACAGATTTACAATTGCATCAAATGGATCCTGAGGATATTTGGTACAAGTAAATTTCAAGTGAGCTGGAAACAGTGCTGGAAGCAATGAGGAGAACTGTGAGTGGATAGGCACGGCTTTTAGGTAGCGACAATTTAGGTGAAAAGAAAAGACATTCATGTACACGGGAAGGAAAGGGGACTCATAAGCTAAAACAGAACAATGCAGGCATGCTCCTTCCAGACTGAAGCATTGTGATGCTGTGCTAATTAACTAGGCCAGTGAGAACTGAAGGATCTCAGGTAGACCCTTTATTTAAGAGTACAAAAATAATTACCATATTATGATGCCAGCTTCTATAGCCTTCCTGTTACATTTTCAAACTATCAATTCCATGCTTTTTTGCATGGGGGAACTTTCCTATAAATATCCACACTATATTTACTTGACAATAATTAGGTTGCTGATGTAACATAACATATTAGTAGCAATTTTTTTTCCTCAGACTTCCATTCTTTCTTGGCACTTTTACTTGCCTTGTCATATAAAAATAACAATAAAATGCTTTCAAGACAGATATTTTTGCTCTGTATTGGTCTAGTGCTTGCCTAAATAGTGTTTTGATCCATGACTTCAAAACTAAAGAGTGTGCTACTGGGTAAAAAGCACTCATAAACATGCAGGCTTATATGTTTTGAAGGTTCTGAATTTAGTCTTCAGTTTAATACTTTTTTATCTTTGCTACAGAATATTTCATACAGCAGAATGTAAATTGAATGTTCTTTCATAAATTCCAGTTTTCTAGAAAAAATACTGGTCATTATAAGAAGTATGTTGGGCAGAGGGCAAAAAATGTGCACTCTTACAATTTTTGTAATTTCTCCCTTTTCCCATTTTTTCTTACTTTTTCTTAACTATTTATTTTTTTCAGTAGGAATCAAAATGTGTACCACTTGTTTTACCTAAACAAGACTACATTCTGTATCTTTCAGTTTCAATACTTGCAGAATTTTTTTTAAGACTTCTTCATTTTCTAAAATCTACTCTTACTTTGGCAATATAAATCACATGTAGCAGCAAAACCCTCATATTTAGAAACTCATACTGATGCTGTAAATCCTGGAATCAATAGCTTCCAATAATCCTATATGTGTGGTCTCTGAAAAATACGTAATCTGTTTAGTCTCTTTATTTCAAAATGTCATTATATAATATCTCTTATTTAGCTTCCCCTGAAAATGCCCAACAGAACTTAATTTTATTTACTTCTTGACAGAATATGCAACAGCTTACTTTTTGTTCATTCTTTCAGATGCAAACTCTTAGAACAGGATTGGATCCTTTGCAAAGGACTGCACTTGGGCAATGCAAAGGCATGTGCCTCATCTAAGATATGAAACAAATGATTTAAATAGGTTTTTAGAGGGGTCGCAATTACTATACAAGCTTTCTGCACATAAATGAATATGATTTAGCTGCATATATTTACTTAGAATGTAATTCCTTGCCTATCTATTACTGCTCAGCTTTGCTGAGTCTATTTTTAGAATTAAATTGTTATGTGTCCTTTTCCTCTTACCACATGGATCCTATGGTAGGATCTCTGTGCTACCCAACTACAATAGCCAGCACTCTTGCAGAAGGCCACTGAAGGAAGATAAATTGGCCACAAGACAGGCTTTAGAATAACTGAAGTGATTTTATACATAAATTGTGTTTTAAGAAATCCTGAGCAAGTGTGTTTTGATAACGGAAAGACATATCACTGGATTAAATAGTGTCTCCAAGAGAAGCTTCCTTAGAAATCAACATGCCAGAATGATGGAGCAGGAGGAACCTTATATTGGCTCTAAGTAGACGAAGCTCTTGGCTATGAGGTGGGCCATCCCCATCCTCACCTCAGGCTTTTTCTTTAATACTTGTGGAATAACCTGTTCACATTCTTAATTTCTAAAACAATCATTGCTTTCTAAATTCTTTGTCTTTAATTTGAGCTAATAAAATTTTCAAAATATTTCATGTTTTCCTCTTCATTGCCCTTCTTCTTAAGCTGTGGGAAGTTTCAGTTTGCTTTGTGCAGCAGTTGGTGTATTAGTCCAAAAGAACAAAATTTTCCTTCCTATAAACACTTGCATTTGTTGTTGGAGCAGCTTAGATTCTCCACAACTGAGGACATCTTAGGTATCAACATTCCTTTTCCTCCACTGTATCACATATGAAATTTTTATCACAGTCCTGTCTGCACACTGATTCATCTTGTTCCTTCCCACAGATTTTCTGATTATCCAGTCTCAATCCTCCCATATTATTTCAACAATGCTATGTTTCTCTCTCTTTTCTTTTCTTTTTTTTTTTTTTTTTCCCTAAAAACTGATTGGGAAATCACATTTTCTTCTCTTTTTTTTTCCAGTTTCAGAAACTATATGAAATAACACATTAACTTCAGAAATTTCATGAAAGGGAAACCCTACACCTTGTCTAATGCCTTCATTCTGTTGTGAACTAGACATAAATTATTACTTGTTAAAGCTTTAGTTTTCATTTGGGCAGCTGCCTAAATATGACTGGCTAAAGCATGCATGTTTAATTTTACTGCAATATACTGTTTGGGATGTGCCCCAAACGATTTCTTAGCATTTGCCTTGAGAAGTAAAAGTCCAAATATCTGAAAGCTACTGATAACCTCTAGCCAAATGAATAAATCTATGTTTATGAATTTTCTCTGCATGTGAATTGCTAAAGGAGAGCACAGCAATTCCAGTTGCTGTCTGCTATAAATGAATAAAGTTAGTGAGTGAATTATTCACAGTCCAGTAGGATATCCTGGAAAAGTCTTCATTAACTGATACTTTTCTCCGATAGAATAACTTAAACTCTTGTTTAGAGTCTAGCATAATGAAAATGGATTCTGGTAGTTCCTGACTAGGCACATACCCAAGCCCATTCATTTTTCAGTATTTCAAAAATATAATATGAGAAAAACATATGACGAGATGTATGTAAAATGACTACATACACCTCTGAGACTAAAATGACATTCAGTGTCACATTTTGATGTGAACTTTTGATGTGAACAAGTGAACTTTGACATAGGAAGTGTTATGGTTGATGAAGAAAAAATAAGTTTGGAGATGAGGAATTCTACGGTTTAGAATTGTGAATTTGAAGTCCATTGGTCTCCCATAGTGCATTTTCTTTTTAATAGCTGGTGATTTAGATTGCTAAATTAATGTGTATGACTTTTAGTCAATTTTCTACTGGTACAGAGACTTTGATTTTATAACTTTTTCTCCTCTTTGTCAAGGTGTTGACATGTGACAATGTTCTCTTGATTAGAAGGATGACTGAGAGTACTTCAGCAAGAAACAGTGCTTTATGCGAATGAAGAAATAATAATATATGCATGCATCTTATAAAAGATGGATATGAACAGGAGAGAGACTTATTTTCTGAAGCTGTGAAAGGGTTTGGGTTTTGGTTTTCAATGAGGCCTGATCGCTGGAAAACTCAGGTGTCAACCATTCCAGTGCCAGGGGTTGCTTCTGTCTGGTAAGGCTGTGCCTTCCACTTTCTTTTTTGGTTGTAAATAATGTGCATGTGTGGAATATTCTATAGCCTACCATTATGTCCTGAGGGCCCTAATATACTGTAAGATAAGAAAAGCCACTCAATGGGCATTTTTATCAGTGTGGTCACCATAGAAGACCCCAAAAGGAGTCATCATTGCTTGGTTTTCGTTTGTTTTCCTTCCTTGTCGCTATTCATAAGCCTCTGGGAAGAGTTCCCTGGCTGCCTGCTGGCTCTGAAACTCCCCTAATAAGAGCTCGGGGAATTCCTCACCGCTCACACAGTGAGCATACAGTGAGCTACTGTGGCTGAGCTCAGTGCTACTGCCTGTTGATGAGCTGGAGCTGCTCACATTGCTGTCTGCCTGACACCCCAGGAGCAAAGAACAGCTGTCAAAGTGTGGGAATAGGCGAGGCTGCTTTACATTTGGCCAAATGACAACAACTGCTTTTTGAGGTTTTGAAATGTGTTTTTGTTTTCGAAGACATAAATAGCATCTTTTGAATATGTTGCAAATCGTGTGTGCAAATGCTGCTTTTGATTTAGGTCAAGTATTTCTCATTTCTGAAACAGAATGCAGAGTAATCTTTAGCCCTGCCTCTGAGTATTTACAGGTCCCATTTTGATTCTCTGTTATGATTCTTTTCATATAGATGCCAGTATTATGACAGTACTTTACAAATAAGGTCAGAAAAATATTTATTCTGAATAGGATTTATTTGTGAGTTTTAGATACACATTTAATTTTTCTGTGTTTGGCACATGACATGAAAACATAGTCCAGAAAGGGAAAGTTTATATCAGCTATATTTAAGTATTTTAACTGAAGACAATGGATTTGCTACATGTGCATCTTTTAACTGCATTCTTTTCTTTTATGCCCTCTTACCTCAAACTTTAATCTGCTTTTTTCTGAATGCTGCAAAGAAACTATATCCTCTGAAACTGTCACTAAGAAAAATTACCTGAGGGCATTCTGACTTTCTGCTTAAGCTTTATTTTGTCATTTATTTCTATTAACAGTCATTAAGGAATTTAATAATTATAAGCTTCATTAGCATTTTAATGAGACCAGTGGCCATTGCTAAGTGTAATTAAATTAGTTTTATTGTATGATATTTTGAATCTGTGATTAAATTAAGTTTTACTGTGCTTTGAAGAGTAAACCTGTAGAGATCACTCTTCAGTAATGGTCTTGTTAACTTGTGAGGAGTCTGCAAAATAGACACAGCCAGGAAAAAAGGCAAAATACTCCCTACTGAAGTTAGTCATAAAAATAGAGAAATCAAATGCTGCCACCAGTTCTAAGATTACCAATATATTCTTAGTGACAACAGTAGCCTGTTAAATACCATTAATTGTGAGTAGCTTTATGTAATCTATTTTTAACTTTTCAAAATATCATCTAGATGATCTGGCAAATTGTTCTTATAAATCAGGGAGAGAATCCTGTAGTTCTTGTTCAGAGAAAACTTCCATTGAGTTCAAATGGAATTGCACCCAATTAAGAGCAGCAGGGTGTGTAAAAGCAAAGTATTATTGGTGTTTGTTGTAGTTATTATACTTTTTGAAAAATAAATAAATTAGGTAGTGAAGAAAGACAGTGAGAAGAGGAAAAGAGATGCTACAACTGGAATCAGTTAAATTCCTATGATCTGTCTGTTAAAATCCTATGAAAATGCACACAAACATAAGATTAGGCATATATTGGTCCATGCCCAAACTCTGTGAAATCTTTAATAGAGTGCACTGTACTAGAACAGGGTAAGCACTGTGTAAACTCTGGAAGGTAGCTTGTTCTCACCCATTTATCAAGTAACAACTGCTGTCTGCCTTCCAGTAGTTAGTTCTCCTCTTATCATCATGATTGTACCTGAATGTGCTACCCCGTTTAGCTGGGCTTCAATAAGCATAAAGTTTGTCAACAAGTAAGTTTTTATTTTCTTATTAGGGTTTGAGATGTTAAGTATATTTATGGTTGCATAACTTTTTTTTCCTTTCTGAAACAATTCAGTCCAAGCCTTGAAAAAGTTGAATGGGCTGTCTGTCTTAAGACTGGATTTTTTTTTTCTTTTAATTAAGAGGACGTGCAGTAGAAGAAAATACACAGTTTCTCTGCTAGAACAGACAGCTGGGACTTGGTAAGCTTCATGCCTCAGTGTTTCAGAGTGGTGACTTATTTTTGGCCAAGTTTCCTCATGCAAAACCCCTTTAGGTTTGGAATTTCATAAAAATTTCAAGCTTTTTTTCAGTTTGGAAAAGACCTTTGCCTACCTGTATACAATACCCCTTTGTTCCACTTTGATTATTGCCAAAATTGATGTGTCAGGGGTGTGTTTTAGTTCTTCATACCTTCAGCAGGGTAACTTGTATGCCAGGTTTCTAGAGTGAGGTGGGCTTAGCAAGACCTGCAATTTCTTCCAGTGATATTATGTTGTCCACAGAAAGAGTAGGAGAGAGAACAGAAACATGAAGCAGTGGACAAAAAGCTTGGATTGGGTAAAGAAAACATGAAGCAAAGAACCCAGAGTCGAGCAGAAATAGGTATGGGGCAGGGTCCATGGACTGAATTTTTGAGAAATAGAGTCTGTAACTCTTAAAGATCATTCCTTGTGTAGGAACCAAATTCAGGGTCCCCACTAGTTTGATAATTTTTGTTATAATTATGTTCCCTCTGCCAGCAGTGATTGGTTCAC
>VZTI01003754.1:1252683-1292079 GCA_013397865.1 Struthidea cinerea | reverse complement strand
TTAAAAAAAAAAAAAAAAAACAGAGAAAACAAAAAACAAAACAACAAACAACAAACTTCTTTGCAGTGTTAATATGCTGGTTCTAGTAACAGCAGGCAGGGATTCAAATACAAAGATTCTTTTCTTTATAATCAGTAAGGGTTGAGTATAGTCGAAAGGTTACATTTCTAGGGCATTTTCTTTGTTTTTTGGATTCAATAATGAGCACTTTATTTATTTACTTTTTATTTTACCCTTGTAAAGCTGAGAACTTAAGGAATTTAAGTCACCCACATGCATATGTTAGTTGAGGTCAAAACAGTGCTTAGAATAGTGTGGACAGAGGAATCTTGAATGAAGTTGTTATCAGATCAAATAATTGCAAACTGTAGAAAATTGTAGCAGGAAAGTGACTAAAGCAAAACTGTGCTCTATTGTCATTTTGGAAAGTTGTTGCCACTTTAAAACTCAGATTTGCTTTCCTAAATCAGGTCTATTACATATCTGTTTGTATTTTAACTGATCTGTATTTAAAGAAGAACTGTTTAGCTTCTTTAAGTCCATTTATGTTGTGATAGCTGATAGCATACAGGCCACACAGGAGTTCTGCCAGTAAGGCAAATAAACACTGACTAAATCACAGATCAAACCTAAAAACAGCTGCATTATAAACTGTGAGACAGGCCTCAGCTTAGGTACATGGGTCCTGGCCACATGAAAATTCTTGTTTGTAGATAGCCTCACACATTTAGAAGGTTTTATCCGGGCCTGGAAGAAACATTTCTGTGGTATGCACTTGTAAGCCAAAATCCTAATTCTCTTCCTGCCTCTCTTCTCTTAATGTGTCCTGAAGCTAGTCAGATTTGTGCATTTGAGAAGTGCTTCAGCATTCAGCTCACATAGAAAGGATAAAACATAGTACTCTATTTTTAGCTACATTGTAACTTCTGATGAATTGCAATTCATCAAAATTAGGGGTACTTTAGTGAGTCTTTTTATCATCTCTAGACTGTTCCAGCAGTATTTTTATAATAAAGTAATAGTTCATAGTATATAAAACCACTAAATGTCCTTGGTACCTGTGAGAAGAATATGGGAGATGCAAAGATTTTGCATTGAGAGAAAAAGGCTGGATCATTTATTACTCATCTCTGACACTGTAAGCTTGTTCCCAGAAAGGAATTATCTAAATATTTCTGTGGTTTTTAATGGCATGAGAAACCATTTTCCCTTTCCTTGGGAGATGTCTCCACAAGCCATCCATCAACACTGAGTGCAGAGGGAATTGCACCCATTGAAAGCCCAAGCATTCCCTGTAGAACATTTTTTTTCTTTTCCTGCTAGTTACAGTTAGAACAGGGTTTGGGAGTCTTGCTCCTGTGAAGTACATTTAGTGTGTTCAGGTACCTGAAGAAGGAACTGTCTCAGCCCCTGCTTGCTATCGTTTGCTCTTAGACCTTGTTTTAACGGATACTGCTGGTATTACAGAATGAAGTCTGGAAATACTCTCAAAAGCGTAACAAGATGGTTGTGTTTTCTGATTAATTGCTTTACAGAGATGGTAAATATGCATTTTACAGGATAGCTATTTGTATAGCACGTAAAGCACATGTTTACTTGTGGGGATTGTGTGGTTTTGCTGTAATTATTAGAACCTATTGATTGTCTTCCATTATGTTAACGTTTCCAAATTAAGAAATATGAAGCAATTTTCTGCCATCCTGTATCTCAGAAGCCTAGGGATATTATCTGCAACTTTTACTGCAAGTCTAGACACCTCTGTGAATAAAACTAATAATTTACTTCGTTGTAAGTTTCTCTTCTGATTGTAATCAATGAACCTTGCACTATGGAATAATAATGAGGTGACAAATGAGGAAATAACCCTTCTGAGGTAGGGAAAGGGTGATGATAAAAGGCACAATGAGCATTCAATTGACTTCTTAAACAATAATACTTTTGCCCTTTCTTTTGAAGGCTGGCTACTTTCAGATAATCATAAGCTGTTTGCAGCTATGACCACTTCAAAAAAGAAGAATAATTTTAATGATGAGCTATTATCATAATTGCTTCAGCATTTCCTGAACTTGTTAAGAGAGCTTATTTCTGGCCATATAGTACTTTATTGGCTTTTGATACACTGTATCATCTGTTCAATTTGTGGAAAACTATCAAAGGTGAATAACTGAATGCTAGGGGTGGAAGCACCAAAAGATTTCTGCCAATTATTTCCAAGATCAGCTGCAGTCAAGTTGCCCTGATTTTACTTCTTCTAAACTTACTTCAGAAATACGAGTATATTCTCATTTCAAAAATTGGTTCTAATCTCTTTTAGGATAATTCCTGCCACTCACCATTCCTGTTTTATAGATTAGTATTTTATTGTCACATTTTGTATTATTTAATCCATTCTCAAAATCTTCCAGTTAATTCTATGACTTTTACTTCATTTCCTATCTTATGTATCTATACTTTCATTTTAGTTTCTTGTTCTCTTTTCTTCCTAGAATTGTTCTTTTCCTTACCATCCTAGCTGTTTTATTTTTATGCTTCTCATGATTCTCTTTTGTTATGTTTTTCCTTTCTAGTTTTGCATACATTTCCTATTTGCTCTCATGTGGTGTTTCATATAATAACAGAGGTCACAGACATGATTATGAGATGTGAAGGTGGGTTTACATTTCTGTGTGACCCTATGCACCTAGGAAGTTAATGAAATAGAAACATTCAAAGGTGTGTGTGTGTGTGTGTTATGTTTATTGTTTCTAAATGCATGTATAAACATATGCACCACTATTTGTACATTGCTTTTGACAAGGGAAATAATTACCTCAACTTCTTCAAGTAGTCAGAGGATAAGAAATAAATGTGTTGGTAAATTTGTGGATGTAGGAGCCTGTAATTACCCACCAGTTATTCCTAAAAAAGAAAGATAATGAAAATATTTGAGCATTCTGAGCCCTTTCTATCAGGAACTTCAAATCTGAGAGTTTGCTGACACATTAGGAAAAATATGATTTCTTCATTTTTTTCCCAAAGTGGTCATTGGCACAGAGCAAAGGTCATATTCAGAATCCAGAGAATATCCATGTACCTGGTTTAGAAAATGTAGTAGTAGAAATGTTAGTTTATTTATTAAAGAAGTTAGTTAGATACCACATTCTTCCTTGATTTCTTTTTGGGTGGTAATTGTGGTCTTTTTGTTCTCTTTTTTTTTATTTTGCTAATAGATTTTATACATTATCCTTGCGATTGACTGATATGTTTGAACTGAAATGCTCCATCCAAATCCAAAGTGAGCTAGATTTGACAGAAGTATCTACCACCAAACTGAATGGAAAAGGCTGAGTCTTGAGAAAAAGAGGAATATTTTTGCTGCATTGGTGGATTTTATCTCATGTGGCTTGGATAGGAGACTTGCTTCCCTTAGTTGCTTCTGTGTTTGAAATAAAAAGATAGGCACTTTCAGAAAATTAAAAAACCAAAAAAACAAACACACAGACAAAGACCACCACAAACAATGGAAAAAAAACCCAAACAAAAGCAAACATGATAAAGAGCAGGACTGTGTGTTCACAAATGTTTGTGTTTGTACAGGTAATATTGTAACTTGAAGTGCCTGAGAAGCCTGAACCCTAGTTAGGGAAAATATTCTCACAGTGAAGTGGGCGTGCTTAGGAACAGTACTTTATCAAGTCAAAGGAGCTTAGATACCTATACACCTACACGTGAGAGAGGATTCAGCATGGCTTACTGACCTATTCGAAGATAGTTTAGTTGACACCTATTGCAAGGAGGCCACCACAAAGCCTGTCTCTGTAATCAGTCCTACGGTTTATGTTACAGAAATAACCCTGAAGTAGATTGCAGTGCTGCCTTTACAGTCTTTGGGTGTACTGAGCTGAAAGGGTGAGCACAAAAGGATGATTATTTTGTCTTAGGTCCGTGGTGCACCACAGAGTGCACACAGGGCCACCGCTACCACCACAGCTTGGTTGTTGTGTGGGTGCACCAGGCTGCTTTGCTAACCTTTAGCAGTATGGGTGGGGGCAAAGTTGTTCACTCCGCTGGGGCAAATGCACTGAGCAGTGCAGACACAGCCGGTATTTACCAGGTCTCTGAGTCCTGAGCGAGACTCTGAATCCTACTGTCAGCATAGGAATGTTCTGAAGAAGTTCTAGGAAATGGCTGGAATGCATTATTCTTTTGGAAACAAATATAGGACATTAACTGAGATTTCATGGGTATGAATAAGCACTTCTGGACAGTAAAAGATTTTGCTTAATTGTACTAAATCAAAATTAATTTTCTATTTTCTTTGTTGAGTCATGTTAGCAGACTTGTTGGTTTTTACATTGCTGTATCATGCAGTGAGAAGTAGTAAAGTGGCATACAAGGCTGATGTTGGTTTGCTTTTGTAAAGACACTGAATATTAATGATTCTAAGCTATATTATTTAGTAGGAAGTCTTAATAGAGAAAGCAAACTTACGAGGATGCTAGACTTACTACCAAACAGGGGGACTCACCCTGATTCAGATGGTTTTGGGGTTGGTTTTTTAAAATTACCTCCCCTCCGTTCAATTTGGGCAGTGAAGAATAGTAATTTTTTAAGCATAGTAGTATTTTTTTTTTTTTAACAAAAGCAGTGGTAGGATATGGGATTTATTTATTCTCCATTTTCACACTCAGGAAGTATAGGAGAATTACCGTTTTTTGATACCACAGAATCATAGAATGGTTTGGGTTGGAAGGTTGCTTTGGTTGGAAGAAACCTTTTAAAGATCGTCTTCTGTTAGATGATGTTGCTCAAAACTCCTGATCATACAGCTGTCTTCTTGATACCTGTCTTAAATAGATCTTTCACATTCAAAAGGAAAAAACACACATGGTCTCTGCTTACTATGGTTAATTTGAAAGATTTGGATATTTTGAAGACTTGCCTGGAAACCATGTAATAATTTGGTATATACCTAAAGGAAAAATTCAGTGAGCATAAACACAATCCATTTTAGTAAGGTTCTAAGCCTGTACTAGTGACCATAGTTGCACAACATTCATATGTCAGATTCCCTAATCCCTAAGGATTCACAGGCTAAATCTCCTGAAGAGGTGTAGCCACAGTCAAGCTGTGACATTAAATAAGCATGAATATGTATGAAATCTGGTAAGGACACCTTTTGGGGTGCACCTGGCAAGGGATGCACACAGATCATTTTAGTGCAATGCTCAAAGAGGAGACTTAAACCACCAATCAGTATGTTTCAAACAGAATACAGTAAGGAGCTGTAACCTGTCTTTCTCTGGATCAATCCACTGCTGCTACATCTTGATAAAAATCCGTGCTTCTGAGCATCAGTGTTTCAGTGCACATGATATGCAGCAGAACAATTTTTTTTAGCTTACCAGAATCCTTTCTGTTCTTTGACAAAATTGATGGGGCAGGTACCTCCTAACTTACTGATGTGGAAGCAGTTGGTTGATGTCTTGTGACTGAGTCCAGGATTAGACACCTAAATTGAATTACTCTCCAGACATGACCTCCGTTTTTAAGAAGCTGATGTTCACTAGAAAGGCTCCTTGAAAACTTTCAGTCTTTGAACATAAAAGTTGCTTTCAAGTTAATAATTAAGGCATTTAAAAATAAAGAAGTAGAATGCATTTGATCTAGCTTTTAATATTTTCTAAGTATGCTAAATAAGAGTGCCTTGAATAAAGCTGCTTAATTCAAAAGGTTATGAGTGTGAAATAAAATAGTGCCATCTGGTTTAGAGGAGGAATTCATGCAAGGAAACACTCAGCCAGAATTACTCCAGAGAACTTATACCAAAAGATAGAGACTATACTATGTATTGTTTAAATATCTCCTTTTATAAAATAATACTTTTAAAACTTAATAAATATTTGCCCTAGTAAAAGACAGTGGCAATAATAATTAATGCTTTTCTCCCAAGATTTACTAATATTTCCATAGAAATTAGAGAAGGGAAAATACGAGGGGAAAAATTGAGAGAGCCAAATGAATTCTTAGTTTAGGATAAAAATTCTGCAAAAAAGACACTTTTGCAGAAAAGCCTTTGTCAAAGGCAGTTTAATTTGCAGAATTTCAAAAGAATTGTTTATGCTTTGGATAAATGCAAATACAGCATTTAGGAAAATTACCTTTGCATTACTTACTTCATTAATTACCTCCAAAGCACCTGTAAAGCATGCAGTATAATTTCAAATCATGTTAAATGGACAAAAAATTGCAAAGTACTTTTCTAAAGTTCAGGTGGTAGAACGAACATCTTTGGCATATTTTTATTTACTAAAACTGTGTGTATGTCTTGAAACTTTCTCGTTACAATAATCACTTTATGAATTGTTCGTTTGCTTACCCAAGTATTTTTTCCATTTTCTCTTTCTTCAGTCTCTCTCTAATACAGAAACTACATACAGGTTTTTAAAAGCAAAATTATTACTTCTATTATATGGAAGGGAAGTTGGTAAGAAAGCAAATAGAGAGTATTTCCCTATAATAACAGCAAAGTCCCTAGAACTGATTCTTCATTTTTCTCTGTAAGCAAAGCCCTCAACTAATATTATTTCATGTCCAATCAGAATATGATTGCATAGTGGGTATTAATGGACAACTGAGCCATTATAAAAACTCTATTCAATCTCAGAAAATATTGAGAGCATCACAATTCTGCATGCATATTAATGGTTCAGTGGTAGTGTTTATTCAGCCTGTAAACTTCTATTAATTTTCATCAACATTCACTGTAACAGGAGATTTTCATGATAGATGTAGGAACTTGTGTTACTATAGTTGCAGTCACTAATCTTATCTCAAGCATTAAAAAATAATCATCAGTATCCTTTATTCTTTGCATGGAAACATCATTGAACCATTTTACCAGCAGTGTTTAATTTTCAAAGGTAAATTCAGGCAATGTTTACAACCACAGAGATTTTGAAATAAGTCTGTTTGGAGTAGTGTATATAGGAACTAGAAAAAAATCCTAGCAAACACTATAGATCTGCAAAAACATAAATGTTAAAAACATAAATCCTTCTTCTCTACTGATGGACAGAGTATGCAAGAGGCAATATTGCATCTTGTGTAACATAAAGGAACATTCGCTGGAACTGATATTAAGAAATGTTAATATGAACTACTTTAGAAAATACACACAGGGGTTTGTTGTTTTGGGTTTTTTTTTTTATTAAATCTGACTGGGAAAGCAATCTATATTGAATTTTCTGATTGTAATGGAATATTAGCAAGTGAGATAAGCTTAATTTCCTAGGAAATGCATAATGTAGTCAAGTAAGCAGAGCTGCACATGATCAAAAGAATAAAAGTGGATTATGTGATAACCAATTTAAACCTCTGTCTAGTAGTGTGTTTATGCAGTGTGCAAAAGCTGTGGTCACAAAATGACAGAAAAGCAGAACTAGTAGCAGGTACACGTGTAAGCATCATGTTATCCAGAGACATTTAGAATCTCTTTTTCCTCTTTTTTTTTTTTGTTCAAACATATTTCCATGTTAATCTTGAATATTTTCAGCATATATTTTTATGCCTTTCCTTGATATCACTGTTATGTACAAGAGGAAAAAAGCTTCCCATGAATACTCCGAATTGTTTGATCAGTAAGACAACACTTTACAAAATGTAAAAACCATATGAACTGATTTTCTGTATTATACTGACATTTGCAATTATAGTTCCTTTCATCAAGAATCATGAATAAATTCTGAATCCAAGCAATTTGTACAAAATATTTTTTTCATTTTATTTTGGACCTCTGAGAGATGAAAAAGTAGGAATCCACTTTTTCTGAATACTTCAGGAAAAGGAAAGTTAAACACAGTTGCTTAAGTGACATTGACAGGGAAGCAAAGCTTCATAATTTTTTTTTTTTTAACTTTGTTTTCCTAACAGTTAAAAAAGATAGTTAAAATTTCAGAGGTTTGAATTGTTTGCAAAATGGAATTTTATTTTGGGAAAATATAAATAGAAGTCAATCTGTTTCTTTGTCTTACAAGAGTATAGTATATTTAGAGGAAGAAACATGTATTCATGGCGGGAGTTAAGTGCATGACTAATCCAAAATAAGTCAAAGAGTACATCATAAGCATCATCATAAGAAGCTTTCCACGCTACTGAATGCACTTCCTTAGTGTTGTTTATGCATCAAGCTTCTCCTAATTCCCCTGCTGGTAACTCCAGTAACATCTGAAACCACAACCTTCCTACATCCAAAGCAAAGGAAATGAATGTGATGAGCAATGCTGCAACTTTCCTTGTCATTATTGTAATTCTTTCCCAACAATAAATTTTCACTTTGTTTAATTGTAAGCCATTTTGCTTCTCATTATTGTCTCAATTTTCTCTGCAAAGCATCTGGAGATAGACATTAATGTTATTACTTTGGTAATAATTGTGTTAAATAACTGCAGAAAAGCAATAGCACATAACTATTTATTATTATAGTTCTGCTGCTATTACACTCCGGTGAAGATCAGGGCTCCAGTCTGCTATATAACAACATAAAAGGACTTGACAGTGTAAATACCCAGGTGACAAAAAGGTTGCTGAAACTCAAAGAATCATGAATAGAGTGAGGATTTAATAAATATACTTTTTTTGTTCCTTCTTCATTTTATAAATAGATTGATATTCAATAATGCATGCAGGGGGGGAAAAAAAGCCAACTAGAAAAAGCATGATGAAAACAAAATTTAGAAAGTAACTAAAAAATGTGAGAGAAAAAAAGGAGAAAAAAGTGGAAATTTGGACAAAATGGCTGTTCCAGATCATTGTTCAAGATTTAGAGTTAGTGCTACATCAGAGCTAAAAACATTGTCTCATAACTTCCTGGAAACTGCAGAAGCAATCTCTGCAGCTGCTGCTGCTGGTTGTACTCTCCAGCTGATTTCCATAAGAGCACCTTTCCCAAAAGATTAGGACAACTGTTTCTGTGCCACAGAAAACAGGCTCACAATATTAAAATGCTTATCTCAACACTAACAACATCTTTTCAATATTAAACCCTTGCAAAGCAAACCGAGCATAAAGGCTCACTTTTATTTATTTGTGGGATGCATTTTTTTTTTTTTTTTTTTTNTTTTTTTTTTTTTGTGCAGGAAGCCTCAGAAGAGTTTCACCTGAGCAGGGCCAAGGGACGAGAGGTCAGACAGGTGTGTGGTATTAAGGGACAAGTTTGGAGCAAATGCAAGACAGAGGAGTGAGAGAGGGAGGGCGAGTAGCAGGTGCCAATCAGGGCTGATTGAGCACACCTGGGAAGGGCAGTTCCCAGCAGAGCTTGGGCGATCCCTGAGTCACTTCTGGGGCTTAGTGACGTTCTTAGCTGGAAGTCTGAGCTACTCTGGAGAGCTTGAGGGTTTTTTGTTGTATTTTTTTTTTTTTTTTTTGAGGTCTGCTACATTCTGAAAATGAAGCAAAGTAGTAGCCTTCCTCAGGAAAACAGGCAGATGACATAGTTATAGGTCATCAATGTCTTGTGGAGACGGCTGCAAAATGGAGGAGAATCTCAACTAGCAAAGAAAAAGAGAAATTTAGAAAAGGAATTGGAAGATGAGCACACCATATTCTGCTAACTGAAGAACTGTGAGAGTAGGTATTTGTGACCTAGGGGGAAAAAAAACCCCAAACCTTCAATAATCCTTGATGCTCCTCCTGTAAAGTCAGCAAAAAACACCAGGGCTACACACTTTGTGGCCTAGCAGAAGATGTCCTGTGAGCAGCAAGGTACTTCCAAGGTGTGGAGCAGAAGACCAAAGAGAACCTGGATAATTCTGGAGCTAGGTAGGTGTGGGGCCTGGCTGATAAATCCAAGTGCTTTATTAAACTTAGTATACAAATTCTGGAGACTCTTAGAGGAAAGTTTGCATTCTCCCTTGTTTTTCCCCGTCTCCCCCTACTAGTCCTGGCAGAGGGGGAGATACTGCTTTTCTAAACTGCAGAAGATCTTGACAGAAAATACACTAGCAAGTAAGGCATGCCTAGTACAAATAGCTCAGGACAGGAGCATTCTGAACACATTCTTGGCTTTGTGCAGTCTGGCGCAGGTGATGGAGGTTTGCACTGAAATGTTAGGTATGGCAAAGAGGAGAAGTCAGTGTGGGGAGGAAGGTGAGGTGCTCTTGAGTTGTCCTTTCTGCCACAGTGTAGTAACTGTGTGCAAGCCTGTTCTGTCAAGCCAAAAATTGTTTTGGGACTACAGAGTAACTGTAAACGAGAAGCAGCACAGGTAGATGTGCTGCCAGATCAGTCACAGAAACTAAACTTGTGCTGGTCTACTTTGTGCAGTATTCTTAAAATAATAAACGTATCTGTGAGTGATGTGAGGAGAGTCCTTCCCCAGTGGGCAGCTCTATGGAACAGTTCCCTTCTCCCGGAGTAGCAAGCTCTGAGCCTTTATGAGTTGATAAAGCATGAGAATCCTCACTGCTGTTGCTTGATTCTTCAACTACTATTCTAACCATTCTTTCTTTTATTCTTGCACTGCATTAAGCTGTGCCCTGTGAAATTCACCATTGTTTCCAGCTGAAACCTTATCTAGTCCATTTTTTCACTTGTTGGTTAGCTCTTTCATTATCCTATATTTTTTAACTTTTCATATATTTTGATGTCTTTCTCCTTGAGCACTTTCTCTTATCACTGTTCATTTCTCCTTCTGCCTCTCCTTCCCATTCCATCTGTGTAATTTTCTTTCTACTCCCATTTTCCCACATCTCATCTTCTTGTCTTACCTCATTCTGTTCTTATTATATATCTCTCAATGAGAGTTTGTTAAGGTGAGAAGAAAAAGAATGACACACTTTACCAGTTCCCTTCTAAAGGACTTCTAATTACTAGCAAACCAGTTGTACTTGCTGAAACAAATTACCAAACCATGTTTTCTCCTATGACTCACTTGAAATTCACTTATGTATGAAATGTTAGACTGGTTTACGACATAGTCAAGCCTAAGCAAAGAAATTTATTTTAAAGCTTGCTAGAAGGTAGTATTTTTAACAGGAGGTGATGGTTTTGGTGGGCAGAATTTCCAACTGCAGGTATTCATATGGAAAGTTCAGAATAGGCGGATGTCTCTGATAAAAGTTAGTTGGCCAACAAATATTTTCCTCGTGGGAGAAAGGCTGAAGTGTGGGTGAAAAACCTGGGTGTGAATTAGAAAGCTAACTGTAAACAGGATTTGTTTTTTTAAAGGCAGCTTAAGTGACAAAATTAAAAGCAATTCATAGCTATGTCTACGACTTTGGAAGTTATTAAAGACAACTGGTAGGCACAGAAAGCTGGGTCACACCAATTAGTCTTCCTATAAGAAATCTTGTTTCGTTTCAGAATCTTTAAAAAGAAAAATCAACTTTCCAAAAGCATAGGAACACTTTTGTAAATGTCAGATAGATGAGAAGTAAAAGAGAAATTTCTTTATATGTTCTTTTTTGACGCTTTTAAAAGATGAACTTTCTTCTTCTGACTCCTATTTTCCACTAATTATTGCTAACCATAACACTGCTTCTTGTAACCCTATTTTAAATGACACACTATATATCTCTAACCTCTACAGTAGAAACTTTTTTTTTTTTTTTTTTTGTTCAGAAGTAGTATTTAATCATCAGTGATTTAAAACTTTCTTTTAAAATAGTGGTGGGCTGTCTTTTTAAAGAAGTGGGGCCAGGGGCAGGGCTACAGGGGTGGTTTCTGTGAGAAGCTACCAGAAGGTTCCCTTGTATCTCACAGAGCCAGTGCTAATCAGCTCCAAGATGGATCTGCTGAGAGAGGAGTGAGAATATAAGCAGGAAACAGCTGTGCAGACACCAAGGTCAGTGCAGAAGGAGGGACAGGAGGTGCTCCAGGTGCCAGAGCTGAGATTCCCCTGCAGGCCATGGTGAGGCAGTTGTACCCCTGCAGCCCATGGAGGTCAAGGGCAGAGCAGAGATCCATTTGTAGCACAGATCCATCCCCCACCAGAGCAGGGGGATTCCTGAAGGAGTCTGTTACTCTATGGGAAGGCCTGCTGGAGCAGGCTCTTGGTGACCCTTAGGACCCATGGAGAGAACCCCTACTGGAGCAGGCTCCTTTCAGGACTTGTGACACTGTGGGGGATCTATGTTCAACCCTTCTTCCTGAAGGACTGCACCCCATGGAAGAGACCTATGCTGGAGCAGCTCCTGAAGAGCTGCAGCCTGTGGGGAGAATTGAGTAGTTCATGGGGGACTGTCTCCCGTGGGAGGGAGCCCACAATGGAGTGCGGGAATAGTGTGAGGAGCCCTCCCCATGAAGAGGAAAGAGTGAGAGAGATAATATGCAATTTATCTCATCCCATGAGACTTTATTCTATTTTCTTTCTCCTGTCCACCTGAGGAAGGAAATGATAGAGCAACTTTGATGGGCACCTGGCCTCCAGCCAGTGTCAACCCACCACAGGCACTTTAACATCTCCTTACTTTAGGACTGAACAGGTTCTTTTCATTTACAATCTTTAGAGAATCTGAAGATTCCTTCTCCTTCTGGGAGTGGAGTACTAGTTAAAATGTTAAACCTCAGGAAAAACAAGCAATAAACTTGGATGTTACTGTAGTTCATGCGCTCTCAGTAGCGGATGAATACACAGTAGATGTGGTTTAGGGGAGAGTGAGGGGGGGAAAAGGGAAGGGGGTGCAGTGTGTTGTGGTATATTATGAAATGTTTGCTGGTACAGGTGGCTTCAAGATTTTCTTTTTACCACATTCTAAAAAAAAAGAAACAACCAAAGACAAGCAGTCTCCCTCCTCCAAAATAGAACACCTCAACACAAGGTGATAATATTGACACCACTCAGTGGAAGGTAGCGTGGGTATGTCTGCCACTGCTGGTCTCAGTTCCTGCATCTTGATGATTCTGTGCAGTGCAGCATGATAGGATTATATTGCATAATGATAATACATCTGCCTTAGTGATGTGATGAGTATGCAGTAATATAAGCTTTGTCCCTGAAGTGTAGGATTTGTTAGGTCAGGTACAGTTCCTTACTGAGATTTTTGTGCTAATATATGACTTGGGAGTCAATAACCTTCAGGACTGCACTTCTCTGCAGTTTGCTGTGTTGTACGAGGGATGTGCTTGCTGTTCCAAGCCCTTTTCTCGATAATGGTTTGCTTCAAAAATTATGTTTTTCTGTCCAGTTTACTTGATTTTGTTTGTTCAGTTTTAATTGTTCCCATTTACCAATGCGTATACTTTCAGAAATACACAAGAAGTGTTTACCCAGTGATTTCAGATTCTTGCTGTCCCTGTCTTTGAGCCTTTGTGAATGAACTGTGACCGAGGGACTGTATTAAATGAGCAGGTGTAATTTATGATTGAAGCACAAGGCTTGTATTGAGTCAGAAATAGAATGAAGTTTTCCTTTCGGTCTCCTATCACATAGGAACGTCCTGTTGCTGATATAAATGTGATAAATTGCCTATGAATAATAAAAAAGTTTCACCTCTTAATGATTCACCATATAAAAACTGATTTCTATACAACACATTTGATGACTCTTATGTACTTTTATTACTGCTTTTTAGATATAGTTCATCCTTAAATGTTCCTTAAAGAAGTATTTTTTTCTGCTTTTGTTCTTAAGTGTGTTCATACAATTTTTGTGGAAAGCGATCTCCCAAGAGTATTAAATATCTCTTCAGACTAAACATGAATTAATATACCATTGATTAACAACTTCGAAGCGATGTGAATGTACTTATGCTTATTCTGCATGATTTTGTGTGTGTGTTTTTATGGCCACAAGTTATGCCCACGTATTTAATAGGTTGCTGGTCAAAAGGTACTGGGCTAGTAAGCGCCTGCCAGTAGCAGACATGAAGAAAGGAACTGATTATTCTGTGGTTAATTCTTGTCTTTTACAGTGTGTTTCAAGCCTGTCAGAACAGAATGCTGTGTGCGCTTTGGTATCTCGAGCCCTGTCAGCCCTTTATAATTACCAGTCACTGGCAGACACTTCTTCCTGCTCCAATTCCTCTGGTGCTGGCTCTGCCTAGGGCAGGGAGCTGAAATGGAGAGGTTTTGTAGCACTACTACATTTAAGCTAAAGTGGAAGGTGTACTTGGCAGCTGGGATGTTTCTCAGTGTGCTCACTTGCTGTAGTTTGAAGATTTACACCTTCCCTGGATGAGAAAAGTCTTGCTGTTCCAGGGGTTGTTGTGGGATTAGTTTAATTCCAAGCCCGTTAAGATAAAATGAGAATACTTTTAAATTAGATTCCAAATGGCCAACTTAGTTAAAAGGCTTATAAAATGTAAAAATCAATAAATAGTTTTGGTATGGTCTGGATGAGGTTATTTTGAAAGCTCCCTCTCTCAATCTCCAGGAGTCCACCCTTCCCTTGTCAGCAAGGCACAGTGAGGGGTTGCAACCAATTTTCCTCTTCAGTCTTCCCAAATCTCATAGATATGTTCAGTCTTTTCACTTCAACTTCTTTCTTTATGTTGGTTTCTATCCTGGAAATAATCTGGCCATTTAATTAGAATAAACATTGCTTCAGTCTCTTACAAATGTGTGTATTGTCTATTAGAACACTGCACCATCTCCATTTTTCTTGCCAGTAAATAGCTACCTGCTGCATTTGTGCCAGCACG
Organism: Struthidea cinerea; assembly: GCA_013397865.1. Taxonomy (NCBI): domain Eukaryota; kingdom Metazoa; phylum Chordata; class Aves; order Passeriformes; family Corcoracidae; genus Struthidea; species Struthidea cinerea. The sequence continues at coordinate 1,277,461 of VZTI01003754.1, read as the reverse complement.
TTGCAGGTCTTAGGTTGCACTCTGCATTCCACATTATGTGGTATGTGAGCAATTTGTGATATAACGGTTCAAAAAGAGTAAAATGTAGCTCATTATTGACTGGGTATGCTAATAATTAATGGCTGATACCTGATCTATTCTTTCTTCAAAGCAGACAGACCTCCAATAGTCACACAGTTTTCTGTTGCACAGGTTCCATTGTCATCAGTTGTGAAAAGCAATTATCCTGGAGGACATGGGTTTTAAAAACGAGAGTAAATTCTTACAGTTCAACTTATACTTTCCCATAGTTTGGTTTGCTTTCTTTAATTGATGAAACGTTATTTTCTGTTATTTTGGAGGAAAGGCACCAATTTTTTTTTTTTTTTTAGAGTGGTTTGTGTTGTTTTTTTCCTTGTTTTAATTGCAAGTGAGTTGCAGTGATCAAATATACAGATTAGTTGCACTGTAAGATGTGTGCAGTTTAGATTTTTACATTGTATAAAAAAAGAGCATATTCTTGCTTTGAAGTTAAATATTTGATTTTGCTCTTAAGGTTATTTTTTGGTTATGCTTCTACCTTGCCTTCCACCTGCCTAAAAAGAGAAATACCCATCCACATCTGCTTATTTAATTTAAAAAACAACAAAAAGGAATAAAACACCTAAGGAACAAAATATGCTGATGACTATCTTTTTTCTTTACACAGAAAGATCTACATAATATATGAAAAATAATTCCAAAAATGAAGTAAATAGAGCATTTCTGATTTAAAAGATTTTGATCACACATCCTCAACCTATCAACAAACATTTTGATGAGTTTACCATTCTGTTTAGTTTTGGTTTTGTTTGTTTTTTTTCTTAAAGAGCAAAGGAAATATGTAGTATTTACAGTCAATATTGTGGAGAAATAGCAATTATTGCATGGTAAAAAAGAAATTAATTTACAGCCATATGATCTACCTATCTTTTAAACATAGCAGCTTAGAAAATTTAGCTTACAATAAGTGATCTAGGGGATTTTACCCTCCAGTATATTTGGAAATTATATAAATTACATTCATCATCATATAAGCCCTTAAATGTAATGTAAAAAAAGCTAATTTTATCTGAAATTTATCCAAAATCTATATATAGATCCTGATATTTACTCCATTTTATTGTAGCTAAGCTTAGTTTAGTCCCTCTGATTGCTTGTATAACTGAATTTGTGCCTCTGGTCAGTAATGTTAAGATTCTTTAAAATTAATTTGCACTTCAATTAATAATGTCTTTGGTGTAGAACAATTTTTTTCTATGCGGGAGAAAACAGGAATCCAGATGTGGTCTCAGAGCAATTAGTGGTGGGGTTTTCTTTTAGATATGTATGTTCAGAGGTACAGAGAAATGGTCTTTGATAGCCACAGTGAGAAAACCACAACTTCCATGTCTTAATCACAGGGTTTCGGAGGGGAAAGAAAACAAACTGGAAATTTGCCAGTACTGGTAATTTTGCAAAGTTTAAGGAAGGAGGAATTGCAGGTTAAGAGTTGTGGGGTTTGGCACTTTATTTTTACAGATCTGCACAGAATTGTCACCCTTTGGTAGAGTTTTGTTACATAATGACAAAATGGCCCATGTGATTATATGAACTGCACACCTTGAGTGGCTGCCACATGAAGTCCTAGTATTGAGACTGAATTCAAGCTTACCTGTGAGAAAATCTTGATTAATTGCCATTCATGGGTGATGGTCTTCTAGTCCCTGTGTGTAATTTTGTGTTACTTTAAAAATTGTCTAGTCTTTTTATTATTTATCTATTTATTATTGGGAAGGAAAATACAGTGTGGCACGCATTCTAGTTCCCTAATCCTAGTTTAACCATTATCCTACTTTTACCATCTATATCATGCAATCAGGCACTTCTTCCACATGGCGACAGTCACAAGTGTGATACTTATTTATTTATTTATTTAATATTTTAATTAATATATTTAATAATGGAAGTAGGAAATGAGAGAAACCAAGTAATTCTGTTGCAGATATTGCTAATATCATGGAGAACTAAGGCTATCCTTTCTTAACTCACACACTGAATTAAATCTGGTTCTTGATTCACAACAATGGTTAACTCTGTTAAGTGAGAATATTAAAAGCAAACAAACAAAACCACTAAACTTTGAGACAGAAACTGTTTATCTTGCATTCTGGCATATCAACATGTTCCAGAACATCTCCTGTTTTAATGACCTAACAACTGGAAACAGTGGTCTTTAAATTGTCCAAGTTTTATGACGTGAATGAATACTACTGAGTGATATCGGGGAAAAAAACAGTGTACGATGTGACTTGTTACATATAATGTGTTTTTCAGTGTGTAAAAAAAAATAAAAGATGACTTCATGTCTCTTATGTTTAAGAAGATTACTTTTGCATAGTATTAGCATTTAAAATAGGCAAAACATGCTTTCACTTTGGAATTTGTTTCTAGCTTTTCTTGTAGTGAAAAATATATTAAAAGAAAATAGAAGGGTTTTATTTAATTGCTTTATTGCTGAGCAATTTATGACTTTTATTTAATCTTATCATGCAACTTTCCCGACACTTGCCCAAAGCTCTGCTGCTCTAAACATGGTTGCTGTCTTTTATCCAAACATGTCCTGATATAATTTACTTTTTCCCCATTTTGATCTGGAGGCCACATGAAATGAAACCTGCAGTTCTATCTTAATTACTTTCTTGATAAACCTGCAAATAAGGTTTCTGTTGCAGGATATCTGTGTCTCGCCTTTAGTACTGAATCTCAGGTTTTATGTTATATGAAGTATGCAAAATACTGGCAGGGTTTAAAACAAAGCATAATTCTACTTAAAGAATCATAGAATTTGTCTCTGGAGAGGGGGGAAATGGAACAGTACTTGAAACTAAGATGTTTTTATGGGTGCAAATGCACATTTATTTTGAAAGATCATTATAATCTGGAGTGACAACTTTTTATCTTTATATTGCTTCTACAGTTGTAGGATCTGAATAGCTAAGGGCACATGGACATATTTTATTCACTCTACTGTAGCATATAAGGAGTCACATTAAGAATTCGGTGATAACTTCTAATTTAGAAAGCATCTATGGACTTAACTACTTCCATGAATCCTAAAGACCTGACATTGTCAATATGTAATACAATTGATGTTATTTGTTATTTCATTTACTAGAAATTGGTATTTCTATATATGGACAGGAAAATACGAGTAGGATTACCTGCAAGATTGAACAAATCATATGAAAAATGCTTTTTGACTTGGTTTTCTGTTTATTTCTTCCTGCTGTCAGAAACCCCTTTTTTTGGTCAAAATTAGAATATACCAATGTATTTTTGTGATATTTAATCACTAGCTGTAGCTGATATATAAAAATGAGCATTGGCAATGTGATCAGATTTACATTTTTCTCAGATCTGATACACTTGTTAAGTCCAGTGGAATAAGGGATAAACTGGAGATACCATTATCTCAGTTTCAATGTATTAAAAAGTCAGCAGAATTATATCTAATGCATGTCTTTAGTATCTGGTACTATTTAATTTGCCAGTTATAAGTGAATGTGTCCATATTGTAGTAATTTGTATCTACTGCTGGAGTATTAGAATGTATTAGAGCTTATTTTTCATTCCATTAGGTTTTTGTTTGTGTATGTTCTGAATTTTTTTCTATGGTCCCAAGGCAGAATTTGTTAGCTTATTCTGCGACAGTGTCTCTATAAAGACAGAAATTCTGCTTGTCCTGCATTTGTGATTCTTAATTCATGTGGAGAGGGGAGGGGGGAGAGACACAGACCTTATTGTGGGTATATTTCTTATTTATAGCATGAAATGATTCTTATTAGCTTTTTCAATTCAAAGTTTATTCTATATTAAATTAATATATTTATGTTGTTTTGACTTCTTAACAGGCAATAACTTTGAACTAAAGCTTCATGCTTTCATTGAGAACATAGATTCTACTGCCAGGAAATAACAGTAAGTGCTTGGGTGTTATAATTTCTTTTTAATGAAGAGGTTTTCTTTTTAAGCCCTTGATGTTTACTTTAAGTGTGTTCTGGGAAGCCATTATGACCACTCACTATATAGCCAGTGCTGAAATATGCAAGTAGGTTCTCTCAGTGGATCAGATGGCTCTTGCTCAGAATATTTTTATTTATCTTTCATATGAATGAAAACCACATTGGAGTAAAGGCCTCTGTTTCAGTTGGCTGTGGTTCCCAGTGTTTTCATTGAATGGGCATAATTGTGTTTATGAAACAATTTTTTGGAGTTATTAAAATTATTAGAAACTGAAGTGGAAGAGTTACTATACCTTCACGGAGAGTTTTACTATATTTTAATGGATAACAGGAGACCAGAAAAGCAGAAAATTAATATGTTAGATGGAGAATGAGTCAGTGTTCTGAAAGACTGAACAAAGGTACAAAAGTAGTTCACGATAGGCTATTTATAAGTTACTGCTTTGGGTTTTTGCAGCCAGGGTTAAAAATAAGTGGCTGTATGCCATCAACAGTAATTTAAAAAAAGATTTCATTGTCTTTCATAAAGACACTGCTCTTCTTAACAGCTTTTAACAGTCTCCATGCAAAACAATACAATGTGAAATTGCTATCCACATTAAGGCTTTATGTCCTTTGTAAATGAATTTTGAACACACACCTGTTGTAAGATTGAATATAAAAGTAAATTTATATCAGTTGCTGTGTTTATTACCAAGGGATTGATTTAGGAAGGTTATATCTTTTATTAGCTTCCAGTTTGCTTTCAGTTTTCATTAGAGATTGAATAAGGATTGTTGGAGGGAGACAGGCAGTCTTGCACTCAGCAGCAGAGTGTGATGCTGCTAGAGGGCTTTTATGACCTCAGGACATCATAGCTTGGGGCAATGCCTGATCAAGATCAGAAGAGTAAGCCCTGTAGTATTTGGAGGGGTCTGTAACAATCAGTGTCGCTACAAAGCTGCATTAAGAGTAGTTTTGGTTGTTTGTTTTTGAACGTGCACCAATTTCCCTACCTCTTTCCCTACCTCTTTTCCCTAAATTCTTCTCTGCCTGTGAGTTATCAAAAACAATTATACTAATCTTCCACCTCTACAAGCTGTGGTACAATGGACCGAGATCTAATTAAATCTTTTAAGACATATACTAAGTACTCTGAAATCAACTTACCTCCAGTAATTTTGGTGTATATATAAGTTGACACAGATGCTGAATCATTTTTTCACTATTCTTTTAAGTAAAGGGGGAGAGTTGGTGTTCTTGAAGGGAGAATCAGCTTTAATTTGTAATATGAAGATCTTGGGCTGGGTTGGATGATGCACTTTTAGGAAACGCTTTATAAACTTTCCTTGGTCAATTTCTTTTTACAGGGCTTTTTTATTAAAAGCTTTTTATTTCCTGCTAGTGGTCTGTTATACTTGAAAGCAGCAGAGTACTTTTGAAGAATTCTGTATAAATATTTACATAAATGCAAACTGCATCTCTCCTGATCATCATAAAATTGTTTAAACTTCTTCCTGATGACAGTCTGGTTTCTGTGGGAAAAAATGGTTGCTCTGCATCAAATGATGCTATTTTTTGAAATATGCTGAGGGTGCTCAGGTTTGGGGGTTTTGGCTTTTTGTTTTTTGGTTTGGTTTTTTTGGTTTTTGGGTTTTTTTTGTTTGTTTGTTTGTTTTTGTTTCTGCAGTTGAAATGGGACTGGGGGTGGAGGAACAGCTGAGTGTCTTCCAAAGAAAACTTGGGATTTGATTTCTAGAGAAGTTAATAGGAAGAATAGGGCTTTCATTTTAAAGCTTCGTGGTAAACTGTTTTGTTTTGTTGTTTGGGTTTTCTTTCCTTGATACCCACTTTTATTTTTAACTGGTCAATCTGTTTTGCTTCTCAACTAAGCAGTGAAGAAATGTCAAAGGTAGTGTCAGCCAGAAGTAGAGATGATATTTTGTTCCAACAGAGGGGCAAATTAATTTTAAAGGTTCACAGTAGTTGCTTAAGAGACAGTATTTAATCTTGCAAAGGAAGATCTCTTGTCTGCTTAATCACTTGCATTCTATCAATTGAATAAAAAGGGAGGATTCCATTGCTATTCGGAATATAGTACTGAAATGTTTGTTTTACTATTAGTAAAGAATTAATTAAAAAAAAAAATCCTGTGATGCATTAATAATTTTGGTGGCTTTTCAGGAATATATTCTAGAATTCAACACATAGTCCAAAATAATAGATAGTGAATAAATAGTGAAGCTATTCTGTCCACTTCTTTCACCAATTCTGATTACATCTAGAGGCCCATGTGTACTTTATCCTGAAAGCTCAGCTATTCTAACACGTGCTATTTAAAAAGCCCTTTTGAGAATTGCCCCACTGATTAGGGGTAACTTTTTTTTTTTATGTTTTCTGTGTTCAGCTGTATTTCTTGCCTTTGTAGAAATACCCTATGGCTTGAAGGAGATAAAGAACAGCAGGGACCCTGTTATCTGGACATCTCTATAGATGACCGTTCTTGTGCACACTCATTGTTTCACTGGAGAAGGCTTATTACTAGATGGGATATTGCATTTTCAATGTATTACACAAGACCGTAAATAGTTGGTTTTGATTGAATTAGTAGCCTTTCATTTAAATATGAAGGGAAAGAAATAAACTATACTGTAATCTAAGTCTCTAAAAATCAGTGGGTTTAGATGCCTTTTTGGAAGTTTGATCAGTAAAAGATCTAAAAAAAAAAAAAAATTAATAAGAAAAATAAAATATTCCCTGGAAAGGGAAACATTAAAATTCAGAATTTGGATAGAAACATAATTGAAAAGGATACAATTTATCCTTACTGCAATATGTCAGTAAAATTATTTAACTAAGTTTTTTTATTTCACCTTGAATCTTCTGTGTTTTGAAGTTATGTCCGTTCTGGTATTACTTCACTTTTTTTTCCCTTGTTTTTTTTTTTTTTTTTTTTAAATATTTATCCGCTTTTCAGTTTTTTTTGTGAAGTTTTTTTTTTTTTTTTTGTTTGCCCATTTTGAGTCAGGGGGGGGGGAAAAAATTTTTGGGGGTTTTTTTTTTTTTTTTTTAAATACTGATTTGGTTACCAATAAGAAATTACAAAGATTATTTCAAGGATGAAGAACTGCTAATATGAAAGTCATGGTGTTGACATGAATGTGCTTTTTTACATCTGTGACACATTAAGAAACTAAATAATCCATTAGATGTTTTCGGATTGCTTTTTTCTTCTGTCTTCCCGAGTGACCCATGTATTGTGCTTGTACAGTTCAAAAGCCTGTTGACACAGGTAGACCCAGAGTGCAGAAACCTGAGTCCTTAATTAGAATGCTGCTATATTTAAATTAAAACTTTCTAAATTACATTAAATTAAGTAGTTTTTGAGACCACTTTTTTGTTTTACTTTCAGATATAAAGTAATTGGTGTACTCTAATTCATATAGATGAGACTTTTGTAAAGCAGTAACTGAAAAAGAGTCTGTCATGCTACTCAACCAGATGAGCTTTGAGATAAGTGCATGATGCTTGTGGGTTTGGTGAGTTTAGCCTTTTTTGCATAAAGAAGCATTGTTAGCACATAATCAAAATGATGACTGTCTGGGAATCATGTTTTCAAGGGTTACTTGCACAAATGAGTCATAAGTAAAAGCTCTTCAGCTAGCACAGAACACATTAAGCTGGAAGAACAAACAAAAAGCTTGTTGGTAGATCAAAGGAAATGCAATCATAAAAGATACTCTTAGAAGATCAGTTGTTCTAAATATCAGAATTGTAGTAATATCTTTCTGTCTTATTCTCCTCTGGTTTATCACTTTCATGTATACCTTGATTATTTTAGCTGTTGGCATGGTTTCCTTCAAAAAGCTGCTCATTTGCTGCAACTTTAATGGGGTAGAGAGTAAAGTGCTAGCAGTCTTAGGAGAACTGCTAATGGGAATAAAATTTTGCAGTAATGATGCATGGGCAAGGACCTTGCTCATCAGATGGAAAATGCAAAGCCGCTATTGCGAAGTTAGAATTCCTTAAATACCAGCACCCAACAGGATATAACATCATATAAACAGGAAAGATGTTCACCACAGTGTCTCCCAATCACCTGGGGTATTGCACAGATTTTACCTATTATGGTAATAGGTAAACAATACCCTATAAGGCCACAAACTACAATTAACACTTCTCATAGGCCCAGTCTGTCCATAAACACACAATCCTCTCTCAGTCCATCCTCGGCGACCTGGATGCATTCCCAGGGTCCCCTCCAGGCCCAGGAAAGAGGCCCTCTCTCTTATCCTCAGGGCCTATCTCTCTTCCACCACCTAGTGCACTCCAACAAATTTTTTAGCCAATTCTCTTGTATTTTGTTCAGCTAACTCTAGAAAAGTAAATCAAACATTGAGGACTGCATCTGGCATGTTAAAACATACTTGTGTGTACCTATCTATCGAGAGATATGATAGCTGTTGAAAGTAAGATAATATCTTCCTGTCTACTGACAGTGTATTTTTACAGATCATTCACAACATGAATTCTTGTATGATGGCTAAGCTAAAATATTTCAGGTGTAGGTGCTCCTAGATTACATAGTGGCCACCTATGGCCTGAAGACTGAATCAGATTTGTCGACCATTCTTTCTCTCTGACTTTTTTCTTCTTTGCTTTAGAACTGAGATTCTTTCGAGTAGGCAGGGAGTGAATGAGTTGAATTGACCTGGCAGCTCGTTCTTCTGTAAGCCTTTTTCACTTTTCATTTGACTGGAAGTAGGTCCACTCCACAAGTGAAATAGTCCACTGTGTAAACATTTCTGTATCTTTTGATGTTCTGCTGGTACACGTTTAACTAGTGATGTAATTGCTTTCTGGACATGACTTGGGCTGGGTTCCAGCCCCTTAGTTAGGGACAAATGCCCTGTGTAAGTAAACAAATAAGCTTTGGTTATTACAGCTGCCCTTCTGGTCACATAAGAGATGAAAACTCAGGCTTGAAGTTTAAATGTGCTTCTGAGGGTCTCTGTGTCTAGGTCTTGGCTAAAGTTGAGCAGTCAGTCACTCTGCTAACAAGGGAACCTTTTCCTAATTAAGGAAAATGTTATGTTCTGTCACAGGGAAATCTGTGTCAAATAGACTAAAGTGAAATATAATAATTTGGCTTTTTATCTTCAAATAAGATGGAATTAAGCTACTAAAGAGCTTATATATAGCAATAAAAGAAATCTTGATTTGTGACTTAGGATTGTATTAAAGTTATAGCAGGAGGAAAATGCACTGGTCACTAAATAAGGTATGTAAATAATAATGAAGTCATATTTTGAATGTTCTTACTCATAGCTTTATACATAAAAACAATTTGCTATTACAAATGAACTCATTCTGGTTTTTCATAAAATATCTTCCCCTTGTCATGGAAAGGAAGACTGGAATATATAAATCATTGGAAATTTTCAAAAGACATTGTTTTGGGAAGGGCTACATGTTGTACCAACAAAGTCACTGCTGGCTGCAAAATTTAATGGGACACAAATGTGTTGCATTCATAGTATTAGCTATAAAATTTGAAATTAATATCAGTTTCTGCTTCCATTACCATGTGCTGATTAGCATAAAAGAAACTTTGCCCTAAGAGCTGTGAGGTAATTAACATGACGCTCAAACCCAAAAAACATTTCCAAATCAGAAAAGGCTCTAAATGAAAATGACTGTTGGGAAAGCACTGAGGCAAGAATGATATATATTTTCTGATATCTACTTCCTAGGCATCTACTTTAAACCAAATTGCAGGGAGGGGGAGAGGATAATTTACTGGGCAAGGCAGACCTCTGATTCACTGCACATGACTATTACCACAGGAAAAAAAATTAAAAAACATTATTTCAGATTGCTATAGTAAAAATGCTTATAAAATACTGCTTCCCTTCTGGAAGCCTGTTGTCAGAGTGACGATTTTGGGAATCATGCTGCAGTGTGTCTAGTTGTCATTTCTAATCCTCAGCCATTAGCCAAAATATTGAGTTAGATTATGAGATTTTGATCTCTTCAAATCATCTGACAGTGCTTTCCCTAAAGCATCCCAACAGTTGTGTGCAAAACAGCCTACAATTTTTCAACCGTTTTCAGAGTGGGGAATATTTTTGTGATCGTAATCTGGTGAAGTGCACTTTACCTTTTAGCATGTGTCAAATGGATGGAGAAATGTATGAAGTCAGGGGATCAGAAAAGATAGTTGGCCTGATGTTGTGTAGTACAAAGCATGAGATGCAAAGTACAAAGCAGCATCATTGCCTGCACTTGGTCTGCACCAAGGTCCTTAACTTCACTAGGAAGCACAAGTAGTCACTAGCTACTGATTGATTGATTGATTTGAAAAACTAGCCCAATAGGTAGACTTTTTAGAAACTATTGGTAACTTTCTCCCGTGTTAGTAACAGGAGGCACTGCTTATGAAGCCTCCAGGTGTGGGGGACTTCCTGGTTCATAGTATGTAGTTTTAAAGGTACCCTCAGCAAATACCCAACATGCAGTTCCAATGATAAGCATTAAATGTAGCATATTTCAAAATAAATCAGTATAATGCTGCATCAGCATTTCAAAGTGTCCTCATGATTACTAATGCCACAGAGGGGAGAATAAAGTTTGGAGAAGGTAATTAGAATGACCTTGCATTACCGAGCTGGTGAACGGTACTGGATTTTGTCCACAAGTAATGGAGTTTTTCATAAGATGCTGCTTATCAACAGCTTGTGCATGCAGATATCAATGAAAGTTAGTATGAATAGCTACACGTGAATGTAAATTGCAAACCAAGTACGCCTTACATTTTCCAAAAGCATTGCAGTTTTATCTGAGCTAATTTAAGAATTTTTTTTCTTATTAACTTAAAGTTTTTTGCAAACTAAAAATTATTTCTAGAACATTCCTTAGTTACTTGTATGTTCTTATATTGACAGTGGTTTGCATCAGGCAGTCTGCCTTCTCTAGCAGTCGGTGCAGTGTTTGGGGCTACACTGCAGCAGTGTGTTTAGTTTAATAACGGTTTATAATTTACCTGAAAAGTTCTTCAGAGGCTACACTAGATACTAGATTATCTTTAAAATAATTTTATTAATACACATAACCTCAAATGCTTGTTTGTTTCTTTGCAATTTGATTTTAGAGCTAATAATTGTGTCTTAAGACAAATACTAGAAAAGTAGAATACAGAATGCTGACAGTCTTCTGAAACAGATGCAGAGGAACAGCAGTTTTCGCTGAGCACCAAATTGTGTTTTCTTTTTCCAGTATTTCTGCCACTGACCCTTACTGTAATTATGGTAAACAAGGCTGAACTCACTATAAGATGGTCTACTTAGAATAAGCTGACTTGTCTTTTAGCAGCCTTGGAACACACATCTTTAACTTTTACAACTACATAATTACTGCATCAACTGTGGAAGGGAGAGATCAGCAATGCAATGCCTATTATATGCTTTTATGGTACAGTTTATATTCACGAGCTTTCAATATTTTGTATGTTACCTAATAAGTTCTTTCTGAGGTGATGGAGATCCGTGTATACAAAATAACTTAAAAATACTATACCAGTGGAAAAACTAACAAACTCCCGATGCAAAACAACAGGAGTTATCAAAAACATAAAGCTACTTCAGCTTCAGGGAGGGAAAATCTAATTGTCAAGTAGAGGGGAAAAGGTCTGGGGAGACAAAGATATTGCTAAAGGTAGGATTTTCACCTCGCATATATGGAATTCTATGGGGTATTAATGTGAAAAGCTGATAACTGGGCCTATCTCTCTTCCTTCCCTGCTTATCAAATCATTAAACTGGAAAGAATCCTTTACAAATTATTTCTTTGCTGTCTGAGGATGACAATCCAGATTACATTGATGTAATGTCCAAGTTTAACCAAGCTCCACTGATGCAATTAAAAACCAAAAATATACTTTAGGTTCTTTGCATAAAAAGCCAAGCTAAATAAGAAGCCTACTGAAATATGAGCTCCCTGTTGCAGAGTGATTTTATCCTGTGCTAGTACAGTTTGCAGGAAAGGGCAAAGATTAACAAACAGCTCGATTTTCTTTAGCAAGTATTGAGAAAATGTCTCATTTTGATAGTCTTCTGATTTTATGCTGAATTAAATGTTAACTTGAAATTTATCATCCAGTTTAAAAGATTTAAAGGCTTACTGGGAAAAAAAGAATCCCAAACAAACATACCCCTCATACTGTAGAACTAAATGAGTCATTTTCAGATGAAGTGAAAAGTAATATGTGGGTATCTGGTATTTGAGCTCTTACAAGTTCCATTACACATCCATTGGAGTTATCTTTGATTCATCTATCTTACTGGTCAATGGGTGTGCTAAACAGGAAAATTTATCATTTGTGCATCTCTAATCTAAAACTTATTTATGAGGAGGGTGATGTTTACAATACAGAAAATGAAGGCCTTTTTTCAAAGTTGTCAAGAAAATATTGTGAATGTGTTTTTGACACTTTAAGTGGGCATGTCTAGGCTTTCAAGTGATGGATAGAGTAATCTGTTTCTTGGTCCTTATGGTAAACAAGGTGGTGTTATGGTTTGGCAGGGCAGTGGCTTTATACAGATCAAGATCATCTCAAGATGATAATAGTAGCATCTGAAGGGGAGCCACTCCTGTTAGCAGCTATCATTTCTTAACAGTGAATTGTCATAATTTTCATATTTATTCTTTTATCTGGTGTAGTCCAGTACTAGTTATAGCACCAGCTTACATGATCAGGGAGGCTCAACCAGCAAAATTGCGCTTAAATGGCTTCAACTGTGACTGGAACCCCAGCTGAAATGTTCCTGGGTCTGTCTCCCTGCTTCCAGATTTGTTGTATTGTGCACTACAAATACACTAGATTCAGATTGTGTAAAGTCTAGTGGATTAACTCAGAGATTTGTGATGAAAGAAATGTCAGCACTTAAATATGCTTGATTTAATTAGTTAGGTGTCTGTAGAAGTCATGCACAAAGGGGATAATTCCCAAAAACAACAAATTTATTTTTTTTCCGTGTATATAGACTTCTAGTTTACTCAAAACTGATAAACTACAAAAGTTATTTGTTTCTATTATCTATATGTAGCTCTCCCTAAAGTCGAGTTGGAAGCAAAATAGTGACTGAAACTTGAATCGAGTTCCTTTAAAATAATTTCAAATATCCAGGCTGCCTGGGGTTCTAGTACCTGAAGGAAACTATAATAGGATACATGGGTATTATGCAGTGGAAGGCAAGTTGCAAAATCAGATACCTGTACCTGTCACAAAAGAGAGAAATGTTTTAACCTTTTATACTGTAAGGCAAGTATTACAAAGATTATTAGTAGAGATACAACATAAATTTCTTCAAGATGTTTCGTACTTCAAATATTTTTTAAAAATTATATTTTCTTCTAGATTACTAATCTGTTTGAGTTAGAGTATTTCTCTATAAATCAAGAAAACACTTTATTTGAGTTTGAAAAACCACCTGTATTCTGTGCTTGTGCACTCCCATGTTCATGTTTATTACACAAGATTAAATAAGTGCATCCTTTTGTAATATTGTTTGACACATTCAAGGATTTTCGACAATCATTTCACTCCACTATACTTTGAAGCATGTCTTGCAATGTAGCATATTCAAACAGGCATGAGAAGAAATGTTATCCAGAACAATTGAAAACCACATTTAGATGAGAAAACTAAGTGGTATAATATAGTGCAGTGTTGCATCTCTTGGGAGTAGAGTTTTTTTTCTATATCAGTTGAAGTATTCTGGGAATCTAAGGTTAACTATATACACCAGTAGAAATTATTCAAGGAGCAATGAGGCACATGTTCATAAATAATTGCTGTCACAGTTTTAAATTATTTCACAAAAATTCCCCAAGGAGTTGTATTGCTCTTCATAGTTCTAATGTTGAAATGATCCTTTCTATGGAAAGATTTATAAGCATAGATAAATTAGACTTCTCCTTTCTACTTCTGGCTTGTTTCAGATACAAGATTTTGACTTTTTTGTATTGTCTCAAAATATTCCAAGCTTGCATGACAAAAAAAAAAAAGGTAATAGAATTTACAATTTCTGTAGTATCTTAGTTTTCTCTTTCTTGCGTTCATTCTCTCTTCTTTTTTTATGAGCAGTAAAGTCTGCAAAAATGTGATCTATAGGTGGATGAGGAGGGGAAGTGCTAATTCTAGGATTCTGCAACTTCCTTCTGAAGGCTGTAAGGGATACAGAAGGAACTGGCAAAAAAACCTCCCCATGAACTGAAAAAGCATATCGGAGCAGTTTCACAGAAGAATCTATATAAAGAAGCTGTGTAAAGAATCATAGCTCTGCTAGCCAGAGGCTGGCTTTCTCTTGCAACAAATCAATTATCATCTCTGGCCACAGCTGTCTCATGGCTGGAGGTGTCCATGGCAGTGTTGCAACCTGGTCAGTCTGAAAAGTAGAAAAAATAATGACAGAGTTTTATTTGGTCTCTCTCACTTTGTAGCAGCATTACCTCTGATCTTCCATCCATCACAGTTCAGAAGTCACTGAAGTCTTTGGTTTCTCCAGTTCACTTTTTTACTCCTGAGGTGACTTCAGACTATACTACTACAGATTGCCACTTGGGGTGTATTACTCCGAGACTTACAGTGGATATCTTACCCCAACCCAGAGGTTTCCTCTTCCACTTAAATCTTTCAGCTATGCAGAGGCCCTGTTGCTTGAGAACCTCTGGGATTTACGGAAGGGTAGTCTTCCCTGTTACAGAAATTGCACGGAAAAAACACAGGATATGAAAAAATTCAGTATTTCATATCCAGTGATTAAGATTTTCAGAGGTTCTCTCCTCTGACACCAAAGCAGACTCAACATACTAGAAATCAATTATTACACAAGCTAGAATAGTTTTTGGAAATATATACAAAGCTTGCAGGACTGTATTATATCTTAGAATTTGTAATGCTTTGGAAACCAGGGTAAATTGGGAATTCCCTTCTTTGGAAGGCTCTCCTTATGTGATTCACTGAATAGATAGTACAGATTTTCAGATTAATTTCTTAAAATTTAATTGGATTTTTAAACTGATTCCACTAAATTTGACTAAAATATGTTTTGTGTTAAGCTTGTTAAAGTAAGAACAGGTAAGTAGGACCATGGAGATGTTACTAAATTCCAAGTATTCAAAGTGAGAACAATCAGCATGTAAATTATTGAGCTGTCATGTTAAATGAAGCTGAATATTTTTAAGTGATTCACATGCAGATTGTTAAAAAAGACACAGACTCTGCATTATCAAACATTAGAAGCTCAAGTTAAGGCTCATTACTCTTCAAAATTAAGGGAACAATAAGACCTAATTTTTCGAACTTGGCTGTGCAGAAAGTGTGTGAGGCTGATTCTCTTTTTCTGACAATAGAATAAGTTCTGTATTAACATCTGTTAAAGAGCGTTTTCATGATTTTTATATATTCAATTGTCCATAATTTCCTTAGTCATTAATCTACATGGATATAGTTCTTAATATTACTGCAATATGTAAAAGCATAAGTTTTTGCAAAATAAATCTTGTAAGTACCTCGTTGATTGTTCTTTTTGATTAGGAACTAAATAGTTAATAATGCTGAGAAGTCTTTAAGTATGTAGGTAAAATAGGCTCAGTGCACAGAACTGAATGCAGTTCTTTCCATCTTAGAGCTACTGTGCCAGACTTTCTGAAGAGCAGCTTTTATATTTAAGGATTTTGTCAATGTGAAGACTGAGTCTAAAAATAAAGAATTTTAGTGAAGTATCACAAGCACAGAAAATATTTTAATATAGGAGGGTTGCCGATGATGTATACTTATTCATACAAGTTGCTTCAGACTTCTGCTGGTAAGAGAATAGAGGTCACTCTATTGCTGTAACAGTATAAAACTCTTTTCTGTACCACGTATCATCAGTGGGGGGCAGGGGGGAGACAAGGAGAAGTCTTAATCAAGTTGAAAAATAATAAGTTTAATTGAATTCATCTGAGGTTATGCTGAACAGAGGTCTGCCTCAAGCTCTGTGGTAATGAGTATTTCCACTTAATGTGGAGTTGATCTAGACATGCAACATTATTCCTTAAAACTGTCATTCCTGTAACTACTGGGCTTGGCGTTTGCAGTATTTCAAATGCAGTTGTGTGCAGGCTTTTCCTTTTTTTTTTTTTTCCTTCTCCCCAATTCTGCACTTTCCCTTGTCAAATATAATAAATATTGATTCACCTCAAGTACATAATTGTAATCTGGTTTTAGACACTTGGATCTGTATGTACCACTATGGATGCAGACACATGATCAAACCATAATAGTCTAATGAGCTGCAACATTTAGCCTGCTGTAGTAGATTTTGTGGATGTGCCTGAGAGAGGTTTCAGTTGGACAGAAAAGTGAATTTCAGAATACATTTGGTCAGAAATGTCTGACAAGTTTTTAACTAGGACAGTTCTTGTTATGCTGTGAAACTAATGGTGTTTGATTAGGTTCTTGTGCTTTGTTGTCAGTCTTGCTTTGGGCAAATCACTTCCACTCTGTGTTTGTTTGCCTCTGTAAAACACCACTACTATCTACTTGCTTTGAACTGTTAGTAAGTTTGAGTCAATACAAGGTTTTTTCTGAAGCTTCAACCTCTCCTGGAGTTCTTAGTTATGAAACTGCCTTTTCCTTACTTTGTAATATGTGACCTGCTCTTTTAGGGAGGTTGGAGATATTCCCAAGAGTGTTGCTTGTCAAAAGTACTGCAAGGCAATACCTGAATTCAACCTGCAGTTCTCAAAATGTAAGGGGGATTCTTTTCAATACACTGGCCATAGCAAGCAGGGACTTGGCCTCAGGGGGAATTATTATTCAGGGAACTTGCATGGTGTTAATATCACAGGGGATACTAGTAATTTTTCACAAAAGTAAATGTGATTTTGGGGACTGTTTCAGCCACCAGAACAGAATATTAGTATCAAATAACAGGAGCAAATTAAATGGGAGCCTATAAGTGTGGGGGAGGGAAAAATGGTCAGATTCCAAATTGGGATCATGTCCAAAAATTTTTTTCATGTGGAAAATTTATTGTATTAGGAAACTGCTTTTACTTTATGGTTGCTTTGTGCCAGGGTTCCCCCACCATGTGTGTGCACAAAAGTATGTGCAAAAATGTGCCTATTCTAATTTTAATATTTAGGTATTCTGTTTGCAGTAATGTAATCCCGTTTTGCTGCAAAACTTAACTCCCAAAAAAATTGAAACATAATTTTACACCTAGAAAAGACCAAATTTAGTTTCTTATTGTCCTATTACTCATTATTCACTTAATCCATGGTTCTCAGGTGAATTATGCTTCATTTTAAGAATAGGAACATAGACTTAACTAGGGCCTGGGGATGGCTGGGACTTGGTTTAGTCCCTATTTTGGTACTGATTTAAAGCCCATGTATGCTACCTGAAATATAATCAAATTACTCATGAGATCTTTGCTTCTACCCTTTGAGAGCATTTGTTCTTTTGAAATGAAGTGCTATAAAGCATAGGCATTTCTTTCTGGTATATGCAAGATAAGCTTATTCACAGCTTTATATGTGAATCTATGGAATTTTAAAAAGAATCTTCGGGGCCAGCTGTAGGGTCTGTGACATTCAAAAAGGAAGGGGTATTTTCCTTTTCGATAAAGCACACCAGGAGTTAGTGTAAGGAAGAGCAACTTTATCGTGAGGTGTAATAAATGTTTGTTTACCACTTCCTTAGCCTCAGTTTCTGCACAGCTGAGGGTAAATTCGGTATATTGCTGTAGCTCAGGGAAACCAAGCAGTAAAACAATTGTATGTACTCTTTACCTGTGAAACTACCTGTAACATGCTTTCTGTTAGAACAAATTAACAGCCACAAGAAGTAAGTTATTGTTCCTATGTAAGCCTTGGCTTTCTGTGCAATTTGGTCTCAGTGGATGGCAGGCAGA
This sequence comes from Struthidea cinerea, assembly GCA_013397865.1. NCBI lineage: Eukaryota > Metazoa > Chordata > Aves > Passeriformes > Corcoracidae > Struthidea > Struthidea cinerea. The sequence continues at coordinate 1,259,499 of VZTI01003754.1, read as the reverse complement.
AAAAAATGGCTCACCTGAGCAAGCCACAGCTCAGCCCTGCGCTCCAGCTGGGTGGGATAAGCTGTTCCAAGGCCACAGTTCAACAGCAGACTGAATCTGGCTTTAGGGCTCCTGCTTCTAATCAAGAATGTTGCAGCTACATGATGATAAGCAATGATCCGGTACAAACATATTCTGCTAACTCAACGGTTTTCTGGGAATTTTGACAAGTCAACATTATTGTCAGGCTTTATGCCAGATTGACTATTATCTGTTCGACTATAGCTGTCATGTAACCCACTGTAGAGCATAAAGCTATCACAGAGGCTATATTGTCTGCACCATCTAATTTGAGAGGAAAATGCGGTTGTGTTCTCATGTCTAATACAAATCAAATCTGTATTGCAGTGCACAGCTCCAGTATTAATGGTTATGCAGCTAGAGCTTGAGAACACACTTTTTTGACTGTTGTCGCCTGGCTGGGTGTAGGCAGGATGAACATATATCTTTTTTGCAAAAGACTTTCAGCACTTCAGGCGCTTGCATGCATACGTATGTGGTATAAAAGCATGCGGATAACATAACATTCTGGAAATTTGAGTGGGACAGAGTGAGTGGTGTCTTGGGTTCATTGTAATTCATTGCCTTTTGTCCTGTGCTCTTTCTGTATTCATCGCACCAGTCCACTTTATATACATGTCATATGTGCATAGTGATAAAAAAGATGGGCAAACATAAGAATGAAAATATGGACGTTTATTTCAGTAGAGTTTAGAAATTAATACTCTGAAACTGTTGGGTTCCCTCTCTTAGTAATGAACTATTAGGAAAAGGCAACTTCTATGTTGCAACAGATAATTTTTTATTATCAATGTACCATAACAATACTTGGATAATACTGTGAAAATCAGTAAACAGTAAAAGCTTACCTTTGGCTGTGATTTATTATGCTTGATCTAAAGGACAGTATGCTTTCCCTTCTGTTTACACTCAATTTATTTCCGCTTGTGTTGCAGACAACATTACAGCTGTAATGCAGTGTTGTGTTTTCTGTCTGAAGTGATACATATCTGTATAACATCAGGCTGAGAAATTTTTAAAATATCAAATTGAGCTAGACATTAACTGCGTAGTTCTTCCAAGGTAATGATGAAATTTACACTGCAATTTAAGTTACTGTATGGTGAAGACTTTTGCTTCAGAATTTGTATACAAAGAAGGTAATAGTGATGACTGACTAAATGCGGTAAAGAGGATTTGTCAAAGCAAATATTATGTGGTAAGCCCATGAGTATAGCATTCTTTAGAAATGTTCTATGGAAAATGCTATTAAAATCTAGATTTGTAATTTCTCTTGAGTACCACATCATTGTAGGAAGTGATGTCCAGATCTTGGAGATGATGAAGAGCTTTATTTTCTCCATCTCTCCCTAGCAATTCTGAGACATCAGATATGCTTTCAGCTTTAATAACATCATATCCCCATGCCTTCCCCCTGCCCCCCCCCCCTTTTTTTTTTCTTCCAAGAAAAGGCCCTGAAATGAAATCTGGTCTCCGATGTAATTTTTCCATGTTCTTCTTTCCTCTGTAGCATAACCATGGTTTATTTGCAATTTAATCTTTTTCTTTCCACAGCTCACTTCATTCTAATTTGGGGGACAGGGATGTAAGAATAATGGCAGCAAATGGAGAACTGAACAGTTATGAGACCTTCTGAATGGCCAATGGAAATTACAGAGACTGATTTCTGCAGGCTTCTAGCAGTCATTTTCATTCTCTTGGTGTTCTTGCCTTGGCTTCTCCTAGACTGAAACAGGAACACATCGAAACACTGTGAAATGATAAGCAGACATAAAAGGCACTTGTGTACACCCATGCATGTGCATGGTGCATGTATATACACACACACACACACACACACGTGTATATATAATTCTCCTCCCTTGGGACTCTATAGCTATCATCTTTTATGTCCTTTAGCATTGGTAATCATGCAAATCATAAAATCACTGAACTTTTTTTTCTCACACCACCTAAATTTATTTAGTTCTTATTTATAATATTTAAATATCAGCTGCATCATGCTTGACTAATTTTAACCAAAATTCATATATTATGCATAGCAGTGTTTTGGCAGAAGAAAAGAGTTCATATTTTTAGGTGACAGGTCTAGCTATTTTCAGTTGGTTGGAAAGATATCGGTATGTCTTCTATGTATTTGGAATAGAAACCCTTATATTTTGACTGAAAGGTGCAAGGCTAGTACATGTATTTCTCATTTCCCTAGTGTATTTTGTGAAGGGCAAATTATACTGAATTACAGAATATTCTGAGTTGGAAGGGACCCATTGAGTCCGACTCCAGAGAATGGCCTGTACAAGATTTGAATCTGCGTAGCCTGAGCGTTATTAGCATCATTCTCTGACCAACTGAACTAATCTCTGGAACAAATCAAGATTCATCTTTAAAATTGACGGTCTTAAGGTTTCATGATGAAGTATGGAAGCTTCCAAAAATTGTGGTGTAAAGTTGATGATAACTTAAATATTCTTTTTTTCCCAGTGTTTATTTTATTTTAGGAGCAGTTGATTTTTTTTTATTGGCAAACTGTGAATTAAATAGCAATTTATTTTCAGAAATCCATTATCTCTTCCTGAGAAAATTAGAGGTTTTCATCTAAGTGTCCAAAACATGCTCTTTGATTAAAAGGCCTGCAGTAAATATCAGGGTTACATATTTCCAGTTTGTGCTAGAGGTCCTAACTGTATAGAGTGAGGATACACTTTCAGTGGTGCGGTGTTTTTTAATATATTAACAAAAATACTGTCTACCAAAGTTATATGCATAGAACTCTAGGACCACTTTTTTCATTGCACTGCCTCCATTCCAAAGCCAGAGTAGAGACAGCTATTAAGAAATATGTTTATGGAAAATTGGGATGTAACTATACCCTTCAATAAGTAATCTTGAGTACTTTGCAAAATGGATAATATTTTTAGTTAGAAACAAGAGGAAAATACACTATTAAAAGAGGAAAAAAGGCTTCCACTGAACCAAAGGTAATAAATTCAAAACTATTTGTATTTATTTAAGAAACAAATATGTGGAAAAATCATGGACACAAATGTTTGAAAATAATAGTAAGAAGGATTTTGTCCATTTCTTTGTTGTAATATCATTACAGCAAGCACAATTTAGTGTCTCATGTTTGCATTAATGAGAGAAAACCTTATTGGGAGAAATAAAATATATGACAAAGTGGCATGTATCGATGAATCTTGCTTCCTGGTTCTAGCAGTATTTACTCTGAACTTTGAGGTTCAGTGGTATCCAACATAATGAAGCTATTCTCTTCATCTTTTGCAGTATTAATCAGTGGGAAAAATAGAAAGACTTTGATAAATTGCAAGCATGTCTGCATCCATCTACCAGCAACCTCTGTAGTCTTATCCCATTGTACCTGTTTCAAACAAGTTCTAATATAACCAAGATAAAACTCTTATTTTGCATATACATGTATAATTCATTTGTACAGTAGACAGATGCCAACATTCTTAGCTGAGTTTTAAACAGTAACCATGTTTAGATGTGATGTGTTTGAAGGTATTGCAAATTTGCATCTAGAGGTTTTCTTATCAAATATATGCCTTCTGTAATTTCAGAGTTTGAGCATCCCTAATCTTTTGACATTTTTGACTGGAATTTTAAGGACACAGCATTACATTGTGGTTTAACCTAACACAGGCTATATTGGTAGGAACTTTGTTATTGAAAACAATATTCCTGTTGAATTGTGTATAAGTAGCAGTGTGAACAGACAGTATTTTAATCAAATATTTTTCTTGTATATTGTGCTATGGGTTTTTTTGCTGGTGTTGAATAAACAGGAGTGGTGAGTATTTGGGTTAATGCATGTTCAAACTACTGTTTTATTCTTTCGTCTTACCTTTGGTTCTTTGCTAATAATGCTATCTTGACAGATTGTGCTTTTAAATTTAAAACAAACAGGCCTTTTATTTGGATACTATATATGCTCTGACATTTCTGTACTTCTAGGGTGTTCTGCCTTCTAATGTCTCTGTGTTACGCCATTTAGTTTCTGTTTTGGAACCTGAAAATACTACTCTGCAATGTTTTTCTGTGTTCAAACTCAGATTCTGTAATCTGACTTGATGCATAAAGCCTTGGGTCTCTTGAGAGACGCACTGTGTGTGGTATTGCTCGATTTATCTGTATTGGTCGGTGTGTGTTATCAAGGTCCTTACTTGTAAAGTGGCTTGTAATTCTTAATGTTGGAAGATATTTTATGTTATAGGTTGGGGGTTTTTTTAAGAAAAATCCTCCGTTGTGACAACGAACAGTGATGTAAGTATTGACTAGAAGTCCAGCCTCAGATAATTTCCAAGTGTGAGAATTATGAACTTAACCATATTAAAAATGCAATGTTTTTTAAGATTATCATTAGCTCAAAACAGAGTAGAAAAAGAGGTAAATATGTGAATGTCCCAATTACAGTTATGAAATGTGTAGTGTATGATTTTATCTGATAGTAATCTGTGACTCTTAGCCCATTGTTTTCCCAGATTTTTTTTCTCAAATATGCCTTTTAAGGATGTGTTTAAATACACCTGTATGTTCTGTTTGGTTGTTTGGGCTTTTTTCTTTTTTGGGGCAGGGCAGGGGGGTGTTTTTTGTTGTTGTGTTTTGGACTTTTTTCTTTTTTAACGCAGCTAACATTTTTGCCTTAACTGGAGAGGTTTTTTTTTCAATAAATGCTGATTCTTATATAGAAGTACTCCAAGCTGACAAAAAATGCTATTGTTTCCAAATTACTGTTTCACCCTTGGGAAAATGTCTTCAGATTTGTTTTTCTATTATTGTATATATTAAGCTTGATGTTGGTGTGACTCAGATTAGTGCAAAGGAGATAGAGATTAAGATACTATATCCATGCAATTCAAGATGTTTTTAATAACTAGATAAGGCAGCTTTTACTTCAGTTGCATTTGTTTCTCGTGAAATAGTTGCATTTTAGTGCTATTTCTAACAAAGCTACATCTGCTTTATATTCAGAGTGTTCAGAAATACCAGCAAAATTGCTTTTTGTAATCCTCTAAAATACTGATGCTTGTGCTAAACCCCCGTCTGTTTGTTTACTGGAGACTCATCAGGCCAGGTACAGATGCTGGTTCTACAAGATCTTCCCTAGAGTGGAGTTTTAATTAAAACAACTCTTTTTACCCCAGCTGTCAGTGCAACCCTTATGAAAAGCAGGAAGCTTGTTTTCAGAGAAGAGTTGAATGTTTAGCTTGTTCCAAAGTCTATAACCACAAAATGAAGCTTTGAATTTTCCACTTCTCTGAAGCCTTTCCTCCCTTACCAGTTAGTGCAAACTGTCTGTTTGCAGAAGTCACTTCAGCACTTTATAAAGCTTGCTTTCTTCATATATGTTTCACAATGTACATTCGATTCCATTCAACTGGAAAATATTTTGCAGGAAAATTTTTAAGATTGTTTTCATCTAACCCCTACTTTACAGATAGGAGGTGCTGTACAACTTCAGCTGCAACAATTTTTAGTTTTTTACCCCTTGCCATATGGAGTAATATCTCCAATTCTAATTCTTATTGAATCAAACCTTTATTCAAGCTGGAAGGTAATTGAATATTGACTTGAAAATACACCTCAAAAAGTGGAAGATGGCTTGAGAAAAAAACAAAACAAACCGAAAGAAACCCAAAGAACCCCCCTGTTTTCTAGCTAACGCAAATTTGAATTCCCTTTTACCTGCCCTCAGTATTACTTCATAGAGAGACCTGAGTTGAAATGTGTCTTGTGATCTGAACCAAACAGTTCTGGTTTAATCCCAGCTGGCAACTACGCACCACCCATCTGCTTGCACATTCCTCTGCCTCACCATAATGGGAGGGGAAACTGGAGTAGAATATCAGAAGAGTAAAAGTGAGAAGTTGTGGGTTTGAGATAGAGACTGTTTAATAAGGAAAGCAAAACCTCCACACGCAAGCAATGCTGAGCAAAGAATTTGTTCAGTCCTTCCCATGGGCAGGCAGGTATTCAGCCTTCCCCAGGAAAGCAGGGCTTCAACATGAATAACGATGACTTGGGAGGGCAAATGCCGTCATTCCAAATGTTCCCCTTTCCTCCTTGTTCTAGACTTTATATGCTGAGCATGAGGCCAGAGGGTATAGAATATCCCTTTGGTCAGGGGAAGTCAGTTGTCTGGTTTGGTCCTCTCCCAACTTCTCGTGTACCCTCAGTCTTGTCACTGGTGGGGTGATTCAAAAATCAGAAAAAATCTTGACACTGTGTAAGCACCTTTCAGTAATAACAAAAACATTTCTTTTTTATTAACACTGTTTTCAGGACAAGTCCAAAACATAGATCTATACTAGGTACTATGAAGAAAATTAACTCTACCTAAGCTACAATCAGCACAGAAACCTAGGTAGCCCAAATTCCTGAAGTCCTTCATTTCCCAAATCCTATCTGATCTTCTACCCCTCCTACTAATGCTAGCCTTCTGTTCGCTCAGTCTGAGCAGTTAAGCACAAGAGGTGATCTTGTCTTCAAAAATGTTTACCACGAAAATGGATTACTGCAATGCTACTGAATACCTGTGTTCCCTGTCATCTTTCAACTGCTTTTACAGTGTTGTCTTCAATTCTAAAAAACATGTGTGAGAAAACTTCTAGTTACCGCACCATTATGTCCACTTCAGAAGTTGTGGACTTTAAATAGTATCTGCTTCGCCATCAGTTTTTATGCTTTGACTGCAGACTGTGGATCTGCCTAATGCATTTTCCTCCTTTTTTTTTT
>VZTI01003754.1:1191349-1252655 GCA_013397865.1 Struthidea cinerea | reverse complement strand
GGGGGGGGGCAGGGGGTGATGAGGTTAGTGGTGAAGTTAGTTTGAAAAATTCTCCTCCCAAATGTTTCATTCTATTCTACTCAAACTCATACCTGTCCTACTATAGTAGCAATGGATCTGTAGTTCCTTTGTAACTACTGTTCCACAAATCCTACGTGACCGCTGTCTGCCTTTGGTCTTTTTACCAGAGATGAATGGGAGTTGTGTGTGTCATCTCTAAATGCTTTTCTACTCCTTAGAAAAACTACTCCTGCTTAGTTGCTTGATGGCACTGAGTTGCCAGGTACCTTAAACACCATGCTAAGCATATTTTCAAATTAATTATTTATTTTGTTATTCCTGTCTATAATAGCTGTGCTGAAATATCATGTCCTTATGAGCCTACAAGGCTTGATACAAAGGAAGAAAGACAGTAGGGCAGAACTGCTGCAGCTGTTGCACTGCCTTAGACTGCCATAGAACCACACCTTGTGTTCAGTACCATGTTTTTCAAGCTTGGGATTTTTTGTTGGTTAGGTTTGTTTTGTTTTTTTTTTTTATTTGAATATGTTACAAGCTGGATAATGAGAAACTCATGTATAGCTATAGCGGATGAGAGAACAATAAGCTGCAGCATTGAAGGTTGGTTTGCAGTATCTGTAAGCCAAAATATTGTAGAAAAACTGGTTCCCCCTTTCTTTTGAAAAGGAAGAAAAAGAAGAGCGATGGACTTGGCAGTTGTCAGTAAAATGAGGTTTTGTTTTCCATCTCACTTGGAAAACCTACTCAGTGTTTGATCCCTACGTGTGGTCAGGACCTGCCGCCTCACCTTATTGACCCTCATGCAAATTACCTCGGCCTGGTGTTCCATAGTCCTAGAAAAGAGCATAATTGTTGTCATCTAGTTATGAAGGTCATCCTTTGTGCAGGGGGAAACTGTTTTCACTCCTTGCTTTCAGCATATGCTCTTCTTTTGATAATTCACATGAAGAATGTGTTTGCAATCGCTGTGCTTGTGCCAGTTACTTGAAAAATCCTGAAAACACAGCTGAACAAGAATCCAAAGCTCCTAAACATGTAGAGCACTTGTATATCTAAATAAGTTTTCGTGGATAGAACTTGAGATCCTGCAGACCCCTGGTCACCCAAGAATGTAAGGAATTGTGCTCTCCTAAGGAGTATTGTAATGTGTTGTTCAGGAGGTACTTATGTTCTCCCCCAGTTCCTCCTATAATTGACCAGTTTTTGACTTCTACAAAATTAGAAAATTAATTTCCCATGCAGCATAACTTGATACCTTTATCTAATGTGTAGGAAATACAGTATTTAATTCAAATTTATCTCTTTTAGTTTGGTTTCTGAGTAGCTATGCTGAGAGTCATTCCTTAGATGCTTAAGATCATATGAAGAAAATGAGATTTTTTTTAATTTAATTTTTTTTAGCTTTAAATTTGGAAAGAATGTATTTTTTACCTCTTCTGCACTTGTGGAAAAGAATCAGTGTTTGTATACAATGCTTGTAAAACCATCTCTGCAAACCAAATTGCAAGAAAATTCCTGAATATTTTTTGGTTAGGAAGGTTTTTTAAGTTTTTTATGCATAAGCAAATACCATTTGTAGATTTATTTTTTTTTTATTTTCAAAGCAAGGTTCATACACTAGAGACATAGGCCAATGCTCTTTCACCCACACACTGCAGCAAGTTTAGCATTATTCCTAAAGGGAAAATGCAGCAGAGGTTGTGAACCCTCTTAAGTACTGCCCAGTGTGTATTATTTCAGATTTTAAATAACAAAGGTAGTTTAACTGCTTGTTAAAAACATTTTAAACTGCCTGATTAATTCCCATTACAAAGAATGTCTCTAAAATTATTTTTCACAGAACTAAAAATGCAGTAATTATTTGCTGCAGACTACAAAGCCATCACTAGAGGTTTTTGAGTAGGCATTATCTAAAAGGAAGCTGCTTGGCTATTCTTTATGTAAGCTTTTTTTAACACCGAATCTTTGAGACAGCTAAAACATTGTCTTTGCTGTGTGGACCAGACTGTCTGAACAGAGACACTGCAAACACTAAGGTGTAAGAGTTGATGTGATCTTTTTTTTCACTTCTGGGTGTGTTCTTCTCTAGAACAACTTGGGGGGGAAAAAAAAAAAAATTGGGGCAGGAGTTCTTGGAAGCAGAGCTAGGAGTACATGGCATTTTTAATGTGCTCTGATTCTCTGGTGACTTCAGGGACTGATTTTGCCTTCAATATCCATTTTGATATTATTGAATTACTTTACTATTGAATACTGCTCTTTCCCTTTAGTTACAGGCAGAAACACATGCTGCAGCAAGTCCAGATCCTACTCACATCTCTAAAACTCCTTAGAAATATTTTCACAGCACCTTCAGGATCCTACCCCTGCACTTTCTAAACTCCTGACAGCATGTTTAGCTAATTCTCTTACCACTCCTCAGCCAGGTAGGTGAGGAAATATTCTCAAGATGCTTAGGGACCCTGTAGGCTAACCAGCAACCTAAGCACCAGAACTGGCTCTCAAGCTGTTCCTCAGTATAGGCTGCCTGCTCAGCTGATGATGGGGGAAATTCAAGATCATAAATATTCAGTATTTATTAAAAAAGGATCAAAATGTTCTGAACAGCTGTGGAGAAGTTAAAATAGAATGATTGTAGAAGCCTCACTTTCACAGGTTAAAAATCCCAACTCTAAAGTAGCATATAATAAAGCCCATATTTTTTCAACTCAGCCTTTATGATACTACGTATGCAGTAAGTGTATGTATATATAAATATATCTTAATCTATCACTACTGCAATCACCAAGTTGCATCATGTACATGTTTTAGAGACAAGATTTCACTTCAGAAGAACACTGAAGACCTTTGGAAGGAATCTTTAGTGCACTCTAGTAAGTGACTAACTCCACACTGGGGCTATTTCAGAGATCCATCAGAATTTATTGTGTGAAATCCAGTTTGTTGTGTAAAGGTCTGTAGACTGATTAGGGCATTTTGAGGGGGAAAAGGCAAAATAATTTTTGGAGTTGTGAAAGAAAGAGCTGCATACATACTGTTAGGGTGAGTACATTAAGTAATTTTGAAAGCAATGTGTTCCTAAGGATTGGTTCTTCCTAGACATAGACATTGCTACTAATGGCATCTACTTTTTTTCTAAATTCTGGCTACACAAAGCTTCCAACTGTTGGAGAAACTGGAAAAATCAACTTGAAAAGTACTTTTTTCCTTTTTTTTTTTTTTTTTTTCCAGTTTACATACTTATGTTTAGCTTGCATTCATTTTTTAGTTTAGTTTGGTTCTGTTTCTCAATTACCTGCTTATATTCATGGAGCAAAGGACTGGGAATTTTGCATGACTAAATAGAACTTCTAGAATACTTGTAGTAGTCTACAGATAAACCACTTCTAATGTGCTTAAATATTGCTAGAAATTTATGGTTAATATAGTCAGGTTAAGGAATTTTAAGTGATTCAAGGGAAATAAATTAGTAGTTATTACAAGAATTGGTTTTCATCATGTTTTGATGGATTTTAATGATGCTATCTATACAAAACTGTCCTACAAAATTTTTGCCTCTGACTTGAAACTTAGTTACCACGAACCATGAAACAACTATGTATTTGGATAACTGAAAGACTTTTACAGAAACAATGATCCTGTTTTCTGTGGTTGCTAATGATTCGGTATTTTGTAATTACAATGTAACATTCAGTTATTAGATTTTGTAACTGTCTGTGAACATAAGTTTTGTTTCAGTGGAGGGAGCAGAAGATTTGTATACAAGCTCCTTTTAATAGTCTGCATTCCAAGGTCAATTTACTGAGAAGATAGTCATAAGTTAACAAAATATGAAAATCTAAATATTATGTAAATGAGTTGGTAAAAATTGAGAATGTAATGGTCACTTAGTTTCAATTCTAAAGTGACTGTGTTAAATTTCTCATTCATACCTTCTCCACAGTGGAGTTGAACTGAGTGTTTTACAATGTTTTTTTCATATGTTTGATTCATATCCTTACTTTTGCAGTCTGGCCAAATTGTTTTTGTTGGTTGATTGTTTGCTTGTGTAATTTGGGGTAGACTTTTAGTTCTTGGGTTTGTTCATGGTTTGTGGGTTTTGTTTTTTTTTGTTACAAGATTATTATATCAAAATACATAAAACAATTTTTTTTTTTCTGTAATGCAAATTTTTCTGATGGAGTTTTACTTAGTTTCTGCATATTATGCCATTACTTATCTTGATCAGCTATGCTAGTTGGTGTCATAAGAAAATACAAAACTTATCATTTGGGGAATCTGTTAATAACTACTTATGGAGACATAAACTGAGGCTTCTAAATCTGCAGAATCAAGGCTGTGTCTATGTGTGTTTGTGTACATCAGCATTTCCAGGCATGTTCTTGTGAACCTCTTCATGTAAGACATCTTGACTTGTATCCCAGAGCAGTCATGGAGAGCATGGCTGGACTCCCCATAAAGAAAACTCATCCATAAACAGAACTGTGCCTTCTGGGGGAAGAGGAAATGTGCTCCAGCATCTGCTGGGCATTCACACACAGCACCAGGCTCGACTGGCCTGGGGTAAACCCTCCTGAATCTTTGTTTTTTTTTAATACAGAAAGTCCTTCACTCTTTCATCAGAAAATAAAAAAGACAACTATGTATAATATTTCTTCCATTAAAATGAAAAAATGTCGTGATTCTTAATATTGTTTTAAAAGCAACCTTCTAGGGGTTTTGACATTTTTTGGGGAGGTAGGAGAGGAGACAATAAAGAGCTTGTTGCATAGAAACAAATGGCTGAGTTAGGTTAGTTAATTTAACTCTCCAGTAGACCTTACTATTTAATGTTTATAATGTGTCAGAGTATTCTGAAGACTGAAATCTTAAAAGTCTCAGCTGACATTTATCTCATTTCTATATATCTTCATGAATGTACCTGTTTTTATGTTGCTGTCTCTCTGTCAGGAAGAGGAAGGCAATGAACCCCAAATCTGCAGGTTTTCTCATAGAAAATCACTGGAATGTATAACAGGATAGCCTGAGATGATTGTTATGGAGAAGAGGTTTCTGTTCATTTAAGAGCCTTAAGCAAGAAATATTGGTCCATGGAAGGAGAGCAGATGATAGTATTCTTTATACACTGCCATTGGTCCTTAAGATGTCGTCTCCACCTGAGCTGAGATAATCAGTGGAGAAGTTTTATCTTTCTGTGTTAATTTGAGCTGGAACATGCTTTCAAAAATATTCTAGCAATTACCCCTTTAGTTCCCCACCCAACACCAACAAAAAGAAAGGGGATGCCTTCAGAAAAGTAATAAAGTAATTCATTAGCACTACATTAATGCATTGTAGTTTGGGGAAATTCTGAGCTATTCTACTCAGTGAAATCATCTTATTGAAGAGATCTAGTTAGTGCTAAGAGGGAATAGAACCATGTTAGGTATAGCAAAGAAGTAAGAAATGAATAGAAGAATAAGAATGGAAGGAGGAGGGAAAATGGACAAGAACTTTTTTTTTTTTTTAACTGTATCAAATTCAAATTGCATGGATGTGTTTACTAACTTTCAAGGAGCTAAAAATCAAGCAAAGGAAGATTCTAGTACTTAAGTAGTAGAATTTTCACGAGGCAGATTTGTGTGATGCAAAGAAGAGATGAGGTAATTGAGGTGCTACTGTTTTGATGTTGTTTGGCATCTTGTTTTCTTCTTGTTTTCCTCATCAAAAAGACTATAATAGATTTGCCTTAAAATTGTTCAGTTGTATCACTTGGTTTTGCAGAAAAAAAAAAAAATTCAAAACTTAACAGAGTGGAGTTAAGTTATACACATTTAACCCAGAGCAAGCCTTTCAAAGAGACAAAAGCCCAAAGTCTAACTTTGGAAGAAGCAAAAATTATCTGTTGCTTTATAGAGGCAGAGAACTATTTTCTCTTAATTTTCCTGGAAGAGCTAGCTTACTAAAGATCAATGATTTAACTCATCCAGAATATTGCGGTAATTTATGTCTTAAGGATATGGTCACTATTCTCCTTAAGGCTACTGTCCTAAAGCTGCCACCTTCAAGGTTTGTGTGTCCATCATCCAAATTAAATACGATAATATGATGTTGTGATGAAAACATTTTTGAAGATGTCCCTGCTCTTGGTGTGGGGAGGGTAGACCAGATGATATTTAAATCTCCCTTCTAACCCTTCTTATTCTGTGATTCTAAACATACTGTTATTTTCTCAGCCCTGAAGAGACAACAAATGTAAGGATGGTCTGTTGTGTTTGGTGAAAGGAGGATTAAATGTACTCTTTTTATAAGATTAGGGTATAAGTTTAAAAGTAAGTAGATTCAAAAATTAGTTCAGTTCCACGTGCTGCGTATCTTCATCCTCCTCTCCATTCACTGAATATTTGGAACATGGGTAAACTACCAACTGTTTTACATAGTATTAATTACTAAGTAACAGAAAGCTTAGTACATATAAAACATGCGTGTGAGAAATGATCAAGCATTATACCTCTGTATGTGAAACTTGAGGGGTTTTGGGGGAGAAGAGGGAGCTTCAAGGGAAGATGGATTTAATTTTTTCATTCAGTTTTTGTGTGATCTTTAACAAATCTGCCTAATTGTGAGACAAGTGGACATTCCACAGTTCTTTTAAAATGTTGTTTAATTAATATATTTAATTAATAAGTCTGCTCACCACAGCTAAATATTTCTGGAAATGGGCTGGAGTGTCCTTGTTTTTTTCAGGAATGTGTGAAGGCTGATAATTGCATAAAAAAACTTCAAAATTAAAGGTTAGGTGTAGGAAAAGAACCTGAATATAGAAGAACCTGAAGGAGAAACAGAAAAGTTAAAACCCAAATTTGCCCAGTTTTAAAGGAGATAATGGAAGATAAATTAAATGGTATCAAAATCTTCCTAGGACTTACATGTATGCACATAGTGGTTGTTCTTAATAAACCAGAAAATAGCAATCAGGTTACTGAATTAAAAGTAAATAGCAATAACTGCATTTAGTTATGTATGTAGATGTAGATTTCAGTAGGGCCCATCATAAATTGCAATTTCTTTACTAAGTGAAATGGTACATTTTTGAATAAGTAAACCTAAATTTGACAATGAAATATTTAAGCAAAAAAGTGCTAATAAACTGTCAACCACTGATGTGTCTTGAAAGTTTTCCAATACCTGTTTTTCATCTGACATACCTGTTCACATTAGTTTTTATCTGTTCCTATCTCACTTCAATACTTTTGCTTTTATCAATGTAGTTTCACAAGAAGTTCACAAAAATATCAGTTTTGCAAAGATTTTGGAGGACATACATTAGTGTTATTTTGTGAGATTGTGGTATTGTTTCATATAAATCATAGCTGATATGCACAATCCTTGACTGGTCTACTGATTAGAGTTGTGGGGTTTTTTTGTTTTGTTTGTATTCCTTCTGTGACACAAGTAAAAAAAAAAACATGGAAGTATTTCTACTCAGCATTTTTCCAGGCACTTGTAGTGACTCTTTACATTTACAGTTCCTGATAAGCCTCATTAAGACGTTTTTGGTCCCAATGCCCCTGTAGTTCTTCAGGGACTTAGTGGAGTATTTTAAAATGGTCTGAGTTTTCACACTTCTATGCAATTTCTGATCATTCACTGAGCAGAAGTGGAGTCATATTGCCCCCAGCAGGGAGAATGCAGAACATAACTTTGTTCCTTTATATCAAGCCTAAAGCACAGCGCTGGATTCAAGTAGTGCGTGTTCCAAATATGTATAAAAATATATTAGCAAATATATAACTGTAACTTATAAACAACTAATCTGAATTTACCATATTTTAATAAACAAATTTCTTTTTTTCTTTATCTTTTTAAAACTTAGCTTGATCAATATGCACAGCAGTAGTTCACATAGTAAAAAAATCCCAACATATTTTCTTTCTAAAATCTACTTTCAAGGTTGGTCAGATGTTTTTCATGGGGTCTTTTAAGACTTATTTTGATAAACTTAAGAATATGCAAAATTCTTTTTTGCTGTAATGGCCAGAGTACTTTCAACAGAGTAAAAAAAAAAAAAGTATATTATAATATAAGATTTGTTTAGTTGCTGTTGTGTTTTATTTGTTTGTTTGTTTTAAATAAAATAATTTGTTCTATAGAAGGAAGCAAAAATATCCTGATAGGGTATCATTTAGTAAAGAACTATGGAGATGACTGATTTAGTTCACTTATGATTTTTATTATTGCTGAATATGCTCAGTGCTGTGTGTAGAAATTCAACCTCTTTGGTCATTACATAAAGCTACATTGACTTTATCCTTTACTGAAATCCTGTTCAGAATCACTGTGCCTTGTTTCAAAAACTATGTTTTAAAAAACACATGATGCATGGCATGATTTTTTTGTTGATTATCTTTTGACATGATTTTATTTTCATCATTTCTCTTTAAATTTAAAATAGTTCACATAGATAAATCCTCTGACATATCACTCAACGTATAAGTTCTGTCCCATTCTAAACCTTAATAGGAAAGTTACTGCCAAATATTGAAAGAATGTCACTTTAAATTATGAGATTCTTTAAAGCTTGTGTATATCTTTTGGACTTTAATATATTAAAGATATTTGATGTCTGATAAGATATTTGAGATTAAAAATTACTTTCTATTAACATTAAAGTTGTTACATCTGTAAGTAGGATCTTAAGTCTTCTTAGATAACAACCTAGATCTAAAAATTTGTTTTGGTATAGTTGGTGTGTTTTATGTCAGGGTGAGGTTGATCTTTGTCTTGTTTGTGTTAACGGAGAGGAACAGCTCAGTCATTTTGGGAACATAGCTAGAAAAGACTGCTGATTTTGCACATTTGAAAAATTTGATGACACTTGCTTTCTGGCTGTCTATAGTCATTGTTATTTAGTAGGTATTTCAAAGTTAGCGCAGTGCTGGGATTTGTGCCCAGTGTGTGTCTTGGCTTTTTATTGCTATAGGACTTGGGAAAGGAAATCATAGTTTGAACATCTTCTGTAGGTATGTCTCTGGGACAGCAATGAGACAGAAAACTTCCTGTAACTAAAAGTACTTGTAAATCTTACTTCTGGGTAGTTTGTGCATGAACTCTTGCGTTCTATCATGGCATGTGGTGTGCCAGAGTATGTGCTAACCCAACACCTGTTTTTCCTTGAAAAAAAAGCCTAATCCCATTGTGTTCAGTCAGGATTTGGTACAGTGAGTTTATGCAGGTCATGGTTAAAAAACAGAAGTAATATCTCATATTCTGAATCTCTCTTTCTCAAGATCTCAATAGCTTTTTTAACTCTTGTCAAAATGAAGAATTTGAATTGCTTCATGCAAGAGTTAAAAGACTATGTGGTTAGAAAGATGTGAAGCTGGAATGGTTTGTTTTGGTGGTTAATTCAGGCAAGGGATTCATTGCGGAAGTTGGAAAAGTTGTCAAATTGCACTGCAACAATTGTGGGAAAATACAGGAATCAGATAATTTTTTGAGTCATGATTTACAGTTCCACATTCAGCACAAAGGCGAAACTGAATGACAAGACTGTAGTATAGTGTCTGCAAATTAATTGGCAAGGAACTCAGTTTCCGTAATTTTCTTCCTGTTCTTCCAAAAACTATGATCTAATCTCGCTTTATACTTGGTACTTGCCAACATACAATTACTTGAAGTTGTTTGTTAGTGCTCCTTTGAACTTCTGTTTTGTGAAACAGTAAGAATACACATTTAAAAGAGAAAATTGTATCATAAAAATATTTAATATTTAAGTGTTTATCCTCTGTCTACGGTTGTAGTGTTTCTACGACCATATTTACATGTGACTTAAGTGAGTTCAGTTGCTGATATAAAGGACACTGATTTCTCCAAGTTTATACCTAGCCACACGGGACCAAATTATACACAGACCGTCACAGTTAGGTGCAACTTACTTTAAAACTTAATTTCTACAGTTACTGACTAAGCAAAAGTTTCAAGGAGGTTTAACTACAGACATTATGAAATGCAAATAGAAATTGCTTCTGCGCAAATGCAATAAGCAAAAATGTATTAGAGAGTCTGGAACTGCAAATTGGAAAATTTTTAATCTAGTACTTGTCCAATATTTTTTAATAGCACCTGGAAATTACAGAAAAATTGAAAAAGCTTCCACAATTTAGATGTATTTTACTGATTTATACATGCTAAAAAAGCCCCAGAAGACCCAATTTCAATTGTGATATTTTTCTGTCCTCCTGAATAGGAAGAAAAAAAAAAAAAACCTAAATAAAATAAGTATAAATAGGCCTAATAAATAGTCCAAATAGATAGACTGTACTGAACAGCTGAACCTTTCTATTCGACCCATTGTCATCATAAAACAATTATTTGAGCAGAGATTGTAAAATACAGAAAATCTTATTTCATAATGCATTTCCAAGAACAGTAATTTTAGAGCATCAAAGAGGGGGAATCACTCTATATAGTGCATGATATTTAAAACAATTTGCAAAAAAAAACCAAAAGTAGAAAAAATTATTGCCCATTTAAAAAAAGTTAGTCTAGAAAGTACACTGATCTGTAAATATGAGTGCAGCATGAAGTATTTTACATATTTAAAAACTGAAATGTGGGTAAAATATTTTTGATACACTAAAATATAGTGAAAAAAACAAGGGTTAGTGGCATGCTGAGGTACCAAATATTAAGAAGCAGTTAATCATTCTAATTGGTGGCCACAAATAAGAAAACAGGGAGCCCGAGAAAGTTTCTGTCCTGGAGATTGCTGTCATGCATAGAAGTAAGCAGAATGAATTGAAATATGTTTATCCTAACTTGGGAGATAGTATAGTTGGCCTCTCAATATGTGCTCTAAATATGATTGCAAAAGTGCAAATAGCTGTTATTTGGCCCTGAAAAGGCTAGTTTCTTTGAACTTTGTTCTTTACTCACAACTGACAGAAGATTTTAGAAAATATTGAATCAGGTAAATAGTTCAGGTCAGATTAGTGCTTGCAATTCTTATATATATATATTTTTTTTTAATAAAATACTTAATTCTTCGTTTGTTTTTCTCAACTATGTTTTCGTTGTGGTACTTGTAAATATTTTTGTTCAGAAATGAAATGTCCTGAAGCAAGAAGTAATGCAACTACAGTATGCGTACTTGAAGTCTAAAAAATTATGCAGAGCCTTAACATCTCCAATAGCAATCATGTACTGCAATTCAGTTTTTAAAATATTAAAAATAATTTTGATGAGTTTCTCACTTTGGAGAACTAATATTTGGACAAGAACATGTTTCAATTATACTTTGAGAGCAATGTCTGTACAAGACAATCTCCTGTACCTTCTAGATTGACTGATTCCATTTCATTCCTTAGCACCTAGACTTTGCAACTCCTTGATCTTTCAAATGTTTAAAAAACAAACCCCCCAAACCCTATGAAAATTTTAGAGATGCCTATATGCCCCATATTGTTAAAACTGTAAAAAAAACCCCAAACATAGCAAACCAAAAGAACAAAACCCAAATAACCCTCTATCTTCTCTTCTTTGAAAGCTGCTCAAAGGTATTATTCAATTATCAGTGAGGGTTCTAACACTTTTAAATTCTATTTTCTGTATATCAGATCAATTTGTGGTAACACATATGTTGTCTAATTATACTGGCATTATGCACTTCACTGTCCAGATTGTTCATCCAAATAATGATGACACAGCACCAAAAGAAGTTTGATAATAGATGGTTGCATTTGTATAATGATAAATAATTACTTTTGCAAGTTTTTCTTGTTCATGAATGCTAAGCAAGGAATCAGATTTTTGCCAGACTGATCCTCCCACGTGGCCATTCATCACTTATGTTCT
The DNA here is from genome assembly GCA_013397865.1 of Struthidea cinerea. Classification (NCBI taxonomy): domain Eukaryota; kingdom Metazoa; phylum Chordata; class Aves; order Passeriformes; family Corcoracidae; genus Struthidea; species Struthidea cinerea. The sequence goes on along the minus strand of VZTI01003754.1, from coordinate 1,240,799 downwards.
CACATAATTCCGAGGCCCCTTACTGGGCTGGGGCAGAGAATTCTACATAAACCTTCAGTGTCTCATGTACAACTCCTTGAGGGAAAAAGATTTGCCATATGAAAAGCGGAATTTCATGGTTTGCTTTTGCAGAAACTTTGTGTAGCAGTTTTGTAAAAGGATTTATATAAAGTTTATTCTTAGCTAAAAATTAAGATCTTGGCTTTCCTTACTGAATCATGCTTCTCTTGACTGCTCTAATATTCTTTCTTTGCCTCCTTTCTGGTAAAGATTAGGAATAAATGGATACTTCTAAAAACTATTTTCTAAAAGAAATTTTACAGAAATTCAACTGTTTTGTTATAACAAGGGAACAGAAGAAAAACTTGTTTTGCTTAAACTGGTGCTTAAGTTGCATTGATCTCAATCAGTCCTGGTTTTTATTTGGCTCAAGACAATGACAGTACCCTGCGCAGGAAGTTGCATTTGTCGGTGCTCCGTAGCCAGTGGGAAGCTCCTGACAACACACAAAGCTCTTGAGTAATATGGTTATGGTGGGAGAAAAGGAAGAGTTCGTTGTTGCTGAATTCAGCAAGTGAAACATTGAGTTACATCAAAACAGCATGGTTTTATTCCACATTAAATTAGTTGTCTCATGGAGATGTACTGAAACTCTGGGTTTGCTTTTATAGTTATTGGTAGGTGGAGAAAAGAAATGGTGCAGAGGGATTTTAATAAATATACAGTATAGGCAGTGGGTTAGATAATACATTCAAGCCCACGTTTTGTTTTCTTATGTAGTGAAAAGATTACATAGAGAATGGATAGCCCAAAGTACTAGCTTTTTCCCTGGTAATCTAAATAAATAAATGCTTGATATATATTAGAGTGTGTTCCTCCAGCACAGCAGTGCTTTTGTATGGCCTGTTTTTTTTTTCCTTGTATCCAACCAAGCAAGTCTCTGTCTTTCCTTTCTGCCCTTTTAAGAAGCTGTTTGATTTGGTTTTGCTTTTACTACACTTCTGAAATATTGTTTAAGGACAGAGATAAATCTATGTTATAGCGTAACAGATCTTTAACAACCATGTGTTTTGCATGCTATTTTAAGTCGCTCAAATAGAGTATCAGTAAAAATACATAAAATATTTATTAGCTTCTTTTCCACTAGCTGTATTTCACAGCAGTGGTGATTTGCCTGATTAAGAGATTAGTCTGTCAGAAAAACATATTTGAATGAGAATGAACTCCAAATGCTCAATGGTACCAAGTAGATTATTTTCCATGTGATAGAGGTGGTTCTAATTATTTGCACTCACTTTGATTGCTACGTTGTGTATTACTTTTTGGATTGCTGTATTATTAACAAAATGTGCTTCTGGGGTGGCAAAAAGAAAGTTATATTACACAGAGAGGAGCAGAGATGCAGACCAAATGGAGAGGTATTATGGGGATTTTAAAGGATCATATGAGTTATGTGTTAGTTCCTGAAATGAAAGAGTCTACAGACATGGCTGCAGCATCTACACTGAGAATTATAAATCATCTTCCAAAATGCTGTGGAATCTAGAACAAAAATCTAGCTTTTTAATGCAGAAAACTTCATATGACTTCATTATTTGCCATGAGAGGTAACTAGGTACTTTCTTGCCAGTTGTTTTAATACTCCCAAAGAGAATTGCTGCACGTGGGGGGTTTTTAATGCCACAATATTGTTCATAATGGATGGTGTGTGTCACAGATAGCCCAGGGAAGCCTGAAATATGCCGCGTGGCCTGCAGAGCTCTCAGGTCTCTGGACCAAAACTAGTGTGTTGGTATCCATGCAAACAGGCTTTACCAATGCCCTGTGGCATCAAATTAGTAATTGTAATTTATATTTGTGTCTCAATTGCCCTAGGAAGTCCTTTGGTAGAATTTATTTAAGCTTGCATCATCTTTTATTTCCTAGGGATAATATATGGAAAGAAAACAGATCTTTCTCCTTTCATAACTTTGGAATTAGATCTTTAATGTAATCTTGGGAAGAATTCTCTCTTTATCTTAGATCTTCTGCATGGTGAGAACTTCTGAAGGAAAAAATCTTTTTTTTTTCTTTTCTTACAACACCCCTTCAGTCTGAGCTCCAGCAGCAACCAAACAATAATCTTCTGATTTATAGAATAGCATCGTGTAGAATGTTCTGTGAGAGCAGAATTAATATGAAGCAAGTTAACTTTAAATCAGTATTTTATCGAATGTGTGTATGGTGAAGTGCTAGAAGCAGCATGCAAAGTGTTTAAGTTATCAACTGTCTCCCTGCACCAACACTGAATAGCTGTGTCAGCACGGCCCTATGCCTGCACTGATTACAAACAGGAGTATGCTTTCAGATCTGTTGTAGGAAGAGAATACAGAGAAAAGCCTGGGAAATGTGATGTTAATAGTACCAGGTTTTACAGTGCTGCCTAAGTAAAAATTCTTGCTAAATGTATCAGTCACACTGCAGTACAGCCTCTGTAGAGTAGTGGAAACCTTCAGGTGTTGTGAGAAATGTAGTTACCTGCCCAATGTTACTATCTAGTGTTGACAAGTAGACTGTTAATACAGTACAATATGCAAACCTGCTGAAAATCCTTGTATCCAGTCTCTCCAAGCCATTGGGTCTAGATGACTGTGGTGGTTGAAAACCCAGCTGCAAAATCAAACCCACTCAAGCTGCTCCCTGTCCAACACCCCCTTCCGATAATGGAGGAAACGCTAGGAGAGATTAGAAATTGGAATAACAATTTACTGAAAATTAGAATAACCACACTGAAATTAATAACGAGGAGTGTACAACAGAGAATTTTTTTCTACCTGCAATCGAGGTATTCACTACTGAAGGTCCCCCCAGGCAGTACTTGGTGAGGTTGCCAACAAAGACACAAACTGGTGACAGAACTTCCACAGCTTAGCTTTTTCCCACCCCTATCAGCTTGAAAAGAAAAAAACAATGGAAAGCAGAGACATAACAAAAATGTGGAAGCTAATTCATCCAAACAAGGAGTTGTGCTGCCAAAATGCCTGCTGTCGTGGTCCCAGTGCCAGGGCTCTCTCTTGGGGGCCGTGGTGGCACAGTGGGGCTCTCTCTTGGTGCTGAGTGGCAGCACGGCCCTGACTCCTGGTCCCACACACACTCTGGCATGGGTCAGGCAGACAAGACAGCAAACTTTATGTGCAGCTGTGGCTTCTGCCTGCCGAGACCATGTCCCCTGCCATGGTGGGGATGGTATCGAATAGATAGCGTTCCACCCTCTTTCTCTGTAACCATGACAATGACTTGCTCTAGGAACAGGGAAACTTTGCAAATACAGCTGTGGGAAAATACATTGCTCTGGCAGTAGGCCCAGTGTGTCCCAAAATCATCCAGCTGACTGTCCAGCTTTGTGCAGAATGAGAGACTGGGGGTGTATTTGTGTCTCTCACTGACTCGTTGAGGCATTTGTATTATCTGTCCTTCCTTTGTCCTTGACTTCTCCTTTCTTATTCTGAATGTTCTGTACTGTGTCTGATGGGTGATGGTGTTAATTATTAATTTGATCACTTTTCTGTATCAAATAGTGTTTACCATAAAATGTACTGAGACTTAATATCTAATTAGCTGAAGTTTAATTTCAGAAGCTTGATGAGGAAGAGACCATGTTTTTCTAGTGTTGCCTGTGTTTAAAAATGCCTCTTTCTTTCACTGCTGCTTTCAGATTTTCTTTCTTTTATTTTCCCTTAAAACAAGACCAATAATTTTTTAAAGGGCTTTAAAAACAACAGAAAATATATGGTTATGCGTTACTCGCTGTGATCATGTTTTTGCTTTTGTATGGTTACGACATGGCAAGATTAATACAAGTGTAAGTCAATGTATACACTAAGTCAATTTTCTATGCATAAAAGGAATCTAAATTAAAATGGCAGCGTGTAAACTCAATACAGCATGTGACAAGTTGACAAATGGTAAATAAAGCCTAGTAAAAAAATGCAATTAATTTCAAATCTGCAAATTTGTTCAAGTAGTTGATCTGGCAAACAAAGTTAGTGTCTAATCCTCAGAAAATAAGATATTAATCAGAAAATTACCCAGATAAATATAACTTATCCCTGATCAGTTTGGAGGAGGAAAAAAAAGTGTGTACTGTTACTCTAAGCAAACTGGTTTATCTATTTGAATTTGCAACTTTTTTGGAGAGTTTCACATTAAAAAATAATCAACCTTTTCTTAATTGACTTAGGATGAATACTTAGAGTTGCTAGCTAATCCTCCATTCCTTGAAATTAATTCTTAAATCAGAAGAGTAATGTCTAGACCTTCCTGACCATTGAGGCATAGTAATGAGCACTTAAGTTCAAACCCCTTTTCTTTATAAGGTAAATGCCTGCATATGTGGTCTGCAACCACTTAGATTTATTTCCTGTCTTGATCTTCGGCTGTTTCAGTTTGCTCAACAGAGCACGAACACACCGTAAGTACAGTATGTGAAGTATCCCTCTCATTTATTACTGTAGCTGACTTCGCAATTGCTTTTCCTTTTGAGAATTCTTCTTCAAAGTGTAAATATTTATTCAGAGAGTGATCTCAGGTGTCACATATTTCTTTGGACACATAACCCTAAGAAATGATGTTATGTTTTTCTTTTCAATAAGACATGATTCAACTTGAAATTACCTGCAAGGGAGAATGAAGAAGACCCTGTGTCTTTTTGAAATACATGAATTGTTGTTGAAATACCAATTTGGTGAAAACCTATTTGTGTATTTTTAGAAAATTAAAAAAGCAAGTGTATATCTATATTTTTTGAGCAGTAGCACCTGAAAAATTCTGTTTACAAGTTCTGCAATGTATAAATATTTTATCCATTTAAATACAATATGATGATTCATTCTAATATAAAGCTAGGTGAAAGATGGAAATTGGTTGCAGATGTTAAGCCATGTACTATTACTGATGGTAATTGGTAGAAGTAATGCTTCCCCTTAATGTTTTAAATATTATATAGCAGCTTCTGACTTGATGAACTCGGAGGTATTAGCGTATCAGGAAAATATTAGCTATTAAGTGTAGACATAAATTATATTTAGTGGGGTTTTTTGTAGTTTAAAAATTATGGGGTTTGTATATCATGCAGATTGAGTTTTCTGAAAGCTCCATTTAATTTTAAACTACCCTGAGTAGCAAAATTTATGGAGGATGAGAAGAAATATGCACAGGAAAGCCTGACAAATTCTGCAGTACTGAAAAAGCAAACAAAACCCTCATCAAAATCTACATGCAAACATACACCCACACCTTCAATATAAAATGTTTATAAAGTGGTGCATTTACATAAGCAATACTAATGTATATGATGCTTAAAATAAAAAAAATAAAAGCTCCGAGTTATGTATTTTGAATTTCAACCTTGTTTTCAAATATAAGATTACAATAGGCTTGATGACAAATTTAGATTAATTATTGGAAGATTATCTGACTGAGGTTTGAGAATAAATGCAGCATTCAAAGTATTACAGTAATTCCCAGTTTCATCATGGGAAGATGCTCTATGACAATGGGCTTTGGGTTTTATTCATCTTATATGTTTTTCTCCTTTCCTCTTTCTGACAAATGTTAATAAAAGGTAGCCCCTGGGAGATTATAACTTGATGTACAGTTGTTAAGGAACAATCCCTGTTGTACATTATATGCTCTAACACAATGAGTAGTGCTCCCCTTCAATTCACTGTTAGGTATTTTGGTATGTGTACTGTTATTCAGCAAAATAAGTATTTACTTTTTATGATGCTGTTAGGATTACTAAGTGCTCAAACATCTCAATAGCTGTAGTTATAAAAAAGGTTTTGTTTTATTCTCAATCTCAACCATAATTCAAATAGATATCATACATTTTTCATCTGCACTTAGCTTTTTTACTTTAATTTTCAACTTCGGAGTTAGTGTCTGCTGCTCACAACTCGTGCATCGTGCTGTGTCCAGAAGCCAAGTGATTCCGATGAAACACCATTTCATAAATAGAGAGCTGCCATGCTAGAAGTAATACCAGCCACTTTCATATGCTTTTCTTCTAAATTAAACTTTTTAAACATTTGCCTAGGGGGGGAAAAAAAAAAAAATGTAAGTATTCCTCCATGGTTCAACAACAGAAGAACATTCAGCATGCGGAAATTGCAGGCATAAATTTCTGACATTGGCTTACTCTGTTGCTATTTTCGTGTGTGTCAGCAGGTGGCGATGAAAGGCAGTTGTAGGAGCTGCGAGAAAGTCACGCAAATGAAGTGAAATGAAAAAATAATGCTTGGAAAGAATCTGTTTTGCTTTCCGTGCTGTATGAGGCTTTGTTCTTTGGAGCAACTTTAGGTTAGGTTACAAAATTATTTTTATTTCTATTTTATTAGCAAATTGTTCTTTTGTCTTTTGCAGCCCAGGACTAATGTATTTTTGTAAAATACTAATCGTCACAGCTGCACTGGTTTGTGACAAATATGACAATAAACAATATGCACACAACCTGGGTGAAAGATGAGAGTGGTATATGTGCTTGTGAGCAGAATAGTTAAAGTAATAGGGACTGTGAACTCATTCCTGTGATGCTTGCCACAAATCCATTCAGAAATTTTGCAGAAAAACCACCAGCAGAATTCCTTCCCAGACTAAGGAAGGATTTACACAGTAAAAATCACAGAGTAGCGGTGCCATCTAGGGATTAGTTTTCTTAGTGCTCTGTCACTAGTCTTCCTCTGGGTGTGGGCAGCATGTAAAAAACAAGCAGTGCTTTTTAAGTCATTTTGCCAATAAGTAACACTCCTGCTTTATGTGCTGCTTTGGAATGATATATGCTGGAAAGTGTCAGCTCCATTTAGGAAAGGATGAAGCACTTAAATTCTTCTAGATCTTGTCTTTATTTTCTCTCTATTTTTGGCCAGACGCATCTCAAGAAATCACTAAGAAGAGGCAGTGGAGTTTGGGATGCTGTTGGCAAGACATGCTGTTGGTACAATGATTATAAAATTGACTAATATTTTCCTTTCAAATATACTTTTTTTCTGCTGTTCCATTGTAAACCTTGAGTGGGAACTCCCAGCTGTGGTCCCACTATCTTCAGACTCTGAGGTTAATGGAAATTAATCAAATGAGAGAAAAATAGGTAAAATCTTTCCTCTTTTAGCCACTCTAATTTTTTTAAGATCACTGGTATTACATGGGAGTATTCTGTTCAGTGGCAACAGTGTGATCTTGGGGAATGTGAACACAGAGGTGAGAATTGAGTGGTATCTGAGATTTAATGGCAGTTTATATCATTAGGGTTTGGTTGTTTGGGGTTTTTTTCTGATAAAATTATAAATGGAGCTATGAGATTTATTCTCCTAGGTAGTTTATGATTGCCATAAATTAATACCTGAAAAAGTAATTTTCTTTCTTTATACTGAAATTCATTATATTTTACTATAGTTGTTTAAGTGCTGTATTTACTTGAAGTGCATTGCTTACAAATGAGCAGGTATGTCTCTTGTGGAGATTGTGGCTTGCTCACTAATCAGTTCAAGCTTGACAGTGCATGTGGTTGCCTACTTTTATCTCCTGTTTTTAAATGTTAGAAGTCTCAAAGGACAGAAGACAATAGGTGGGCTTTACTAGAATTAAGAGGTGATTTTTGTGTTCTGTAATTTGAATAGGTCTGCATTGGCCCAGCAAAAAGTCCTGGGTACTTCACCGTTTCAACAGTTTTAGCCTCACTTATGCTGTTTCAGATACTCATTCTTGGAGTGCGTCAGCCAACAGACATCAAATTGCCAACACCTTCCAGGAGGAAAGGCGTTCTCCAAAAGTGAAGACAAGAGTTTGTACAACCTGACGAAGGAACCATTCTTACATACAGTTCATTTTCTCCCAGTGAAGAAAACTGTGTTCTGCTTCCCTGGGATGAAATATAATTTAAAATTAATAATTTTTAGTAATAACTAATTTTTTCCCCCTCTTTTCATTTCTTCTGATATAAATTTCCTGTGGAGTTTTTCCAGACTTTTATCAAAAGTCAGCAGCTGTCCAAAATGCTGGATACCTATAGATGGTCACAGCCTGACACTTCATGTGACTTGTTTTGCTAAGAAATCCTCTGTGTTATTTGTGACTAGATACACGTTGCAAACTATTGGAGACCAAATAATACAGAAATAAGTTTTTTTCAAAATATTTTTCATTTTTGTTTTCCCAGACAGTTGGGGATGCTGTGGATAGACTGAGATAAATGTCTATGTAGAAATCAAAACATTTTTTTTAAGAGATGTGAAGATGAGGGAGTTATTAAGTAAAGACAAAGAAGTATTAGACATCTATAATTAAAACAAAATAATGTAGACTTTAAAAGAAGCTTACTAATTTATAGTTCTTCAGCCAAAAAAAAATGTTATATGCAAGCTTTTTTTTTTTAACATAGGGATTCATTCTAGTGAATGTTTGAAGGACTGTGTATCAGCTCTCAACTATCATATCAATTACTATGTCATATTTCGAAGGGAACTAAATATACCAATTCTTACCCCATATCTAATACTTTAAAGAATTGTTAAAAACCCAGCTGCACATCAACCACACTTCTCATGAAACACGTGTTATCTACTTTAGCACTCTTGACCTTATCATATGGTAATTTTCTAGCTTTTAAGAAGTAATTTTTGAGATTTTCAGAGGTACTCCCAGCTTCTTCCTAAGGTGCTTTTGCTGTCTTAAGTAGTCTTTAAATGATTTACTTCTAGTACTTTCCCTTTATATTTTATATATTGATTGCTTGCTGAACTCTTGCCTTGATGTATGAATAGTAAACGAAGATATCAAAAGCTTTAAACTCAATTTGAATCAGCTTCTAAAGTCAGACTATTTCATCTGGTAAATACAAGTTTCCTTATCTTTACTGCTACATAAATTAAAGAGAAGACTTAATGAAATTAAAAATAACTCAAATACTTTACTAAACATATATTGAGAAGGATTTGGGTTACCAATGATTTCATTAAAAATTATTCTTCAGTTTACTTGGATTTATGAACCTTTTCCTAGAAAGACAGAAAATGTGTATTTCTTTTTCATGCTCTACCAACCTTATCAGCTTCGTGCTTAATAGTTTTTTAAATAGCCTTTAAAAAATGGAACATAAACAATAGCGAAACTTTCACTGAGCTGATTCATATTTAGAATTTTAACATATTTTAAAGTTCTTATTACTGCTTTCTTTAGAATCTCCTTATATAAGGCTTACAACTTGAACTGTTTGGATAGCAATATTTTCAATAAGCCCTGAAAATGCATGGCAGCATTTTCAGTGAGCCCAATTAGAACCTTATAATCATAACATTATATAGATTGAAAGGGACCTATGGTGGTTGTTTTGAAGAAAGGATTAAAAGCAGGAGGATGGTAGATTGTCTAAAGTGATCTTGCAGCTGGCAATGCTGAGGCCTGGAGAATAACAGTGAAGGAAACCCCATATATTATGCCTATTGTTGTTTAACCTCTGTGTTTTGAGAAGTAAAATCTCTGTCTAGAGATATTATAGATGCTTACAGAGACTTGGAGGCTCTCTCATGGACATGCTTGAGCTTCCTGTCTTGGGAGAGAGATCAAAACTCAGAGTTAATAAAAAGCACAGGGAGATCACAGCATGGTGGTAAACCACGTGTGTGTGGGCCCTCGGTAAAGGGGTGCAGACAGCAGCTCCGCCGTGTCCTGGGATGGACTGAGCCTGACAGTGCCTCTGCTCCTGCTTGTGGGTCTCTGCCTGGGTGTTGCTTCGGGATCCTCTGGTTAGTGAGGTAATGAAATAAATTTACTCTTGGCATTTCAGCTGTGGCTTTGGGGTTGTTCTGGCTGCCTGTGTCAACCCACACAGGCGCCATGTAGGGCCAGCTGGGTCAGGTGTTCAAGGCTTTGCGCAACTGGATTTTTGAAAGTCTCCAAGGATGGATGTTGCACAGTTGTCTTTTAGCTCCTGTTCCATGTGTAACTGCCCTCACTGTGAATAAACTCTTTCCTTTATTAAGTTAAAATTTCCCATGTTCTCACATGTGTCCATTGCCTCTCACACTTCTGCTATGCACTTCTGAGAAGCGTTTCACTTAATCTTCACTATGTAGTTGTAAACATCAACAGGCTTTCCCCTTGGATTTCCTTTTAAGTTTGAACAACTTTCTTTCTCTCAGCTTCTTTGCTCTTGACTGTCTTGGTAGGTTTTGGTTGGACCTCCTCCATTATGCCTAGCTTATACTGGAGAATTCAAAACTGGTCATAGTATGTGCTTAATAATGAGCACTAAGAGAGTGAGTTTCTTTAAAAACGAGTGAAAACCCCACAGCTAACAACGAAGTCATTGTTTGAAATAACCACAGAAAGCAAGAACCACTCTTGTGCTATAAATAGCATTTAATGAAGACCAATAAATTACAATAAGTGATGCTTCAGAAACTTTAAGACTTCTGTGGGAGAAGGTCATTTGGGAAGTTAGCTGGTACAAATTTAAAGCGACCTCCTAGCAATTCAAGACAGGTAATGAGAAAGGTTAGGAAGATTAGAAAGTTTCATTATAGAGTATACTTTTATTCCCCTTTTTATTTAGCTTCAAATTCCAGCAACTGAAGCTACTTTGGTGTCTTCCTTCTAGCAAGAGTTCTCGACTACTTCCGTCAGTGTTTTGATCTTTGTCAAAATCCTTTTGGACTGTCCGCTATGAATTGAATTGTCCAAGAACCTCAAAAGCCTTTTCAAAAGTACAGTTTAATTTTGTTACCTAACAAGTCAAATTGAAATTGAATTTGAGATGACCAATAAAAGATTTCAATCAATATATAATTATATTTCTCAGTATTTATAGATGACTGATATTGAGAAATTGGCAGGCATTAATTGAAGAGGTTGTTTTCATAATTTCTCCTCAGTTACTACTTGCAATATTATGATCTAACCTGTTCCTCTGCCAAATAATTATGATTGCTCTGAGTTCCTCCAGCTAAAATGTATCCTATTCCCGAAGACTTTTTCTGAATAGTGTCCTTTCTAGCAATGTTGTTAAATCACTCATGAAAACCCATCCTCCCAAATGTTGCCATTTCCATTTCTGATGGGTATGGCAAACATGATTTTGCCCTGCATGAAGCCCTTTGCAATGCTTTGTTCTTCCAGCCAGCTGTTTCTCACTTTGCATCTCTGGCTCATCAGCTGACTTCTGCTTGGAGCTACTCTCCCCTTCATCATTATTCACTTATATGTGATTGTTCTGTGCTCTACTTGTTACTTTTCTTTTTCCTTCAAGGCATTTTTTTACTGAACATGGACACTTGGAAGGAGTTTCCTGTAAATATCCTCAGCTGCTCTATTGTTTTTCTTTAAATGTCCCTTTCAAAACTTGGATTTGGGATGCTTGAAGAAGTACAGTAGTTGTTAGGTGTGCGTCTCCTAAAACCCCTCCAACGCTGGGTAAAAGAACTCCCTATGGGAGATGCATACCTATAGCTCTTGGTTATGAAGCAGTTTTCGTCCTCTTATTCTTACTCAAGAGCTACACACCCTAAACAACAACAGAGTCAGAGTATCTAGAGTGTCTAATTGCTTCAAGGGATTGCAGATCTGGACAGAATGAGACTACTGCAAAGACCAATTTGGGAACAGCTCCATCCATCTTTCTTTGGAGGAAGTGTATCTTGTACCTGTTGACTATACAGGAAGTCGCCATAAGCCACCTGTCTAAATGGGGTGCTAAAGCTATGATGTGTTCTCCAGTGCTAGTATTGATATTTATAATGTTGGGGTTTTTTTATTAAGGATCTCTTAGCATTATGCCATAAAGTTTCTCATCCAAAAATGGTTTTGTTTTGGGGGGTTTTTTTTGTATTTTTTTCCAAACAGTACTTATATAAGCTTCTTGACTCATTGGCTGTGTTTGAAAAATATATATATTTCGAAGCTCGGTCATTTATTACAGTGCAACAAGGAGAAAATTAGTCATCCTGCCCATCTGATTTACTTGAATTGCTGATTAAATTTTACAGAAAATTCTGTAGAATAGCCTGGTACTTAGTGTAAAACTACATACAGGAGAAGTGTTTAGTCCTAGACAGTGTAAAAAACATTAGTGAAAGGTGGAAAAGAAAAATGCTTGAACCCATAAAAAGGGAACATAGGAGCTTCTAGAACTTCTAGAACAAATAAAGCCACTTACAGATGGGAAGTTAAAAACAAAGCGAAAAGTGTGAAAGATATGACCTATTCAAAATATGAAGTAATAGGTAAAAAGTAGAATCCTCATTTATTTAAAGTATTGCTCATGTAAAACAGCTGTAGCTCAATGTTCTTTAAAGGTCTAGGTAAAATTCTTACACGTGGTCTCAAAGAATAGAAACAAACAAACTGCAAAAGTGCATGCTTTCTTTTAATCTGATATATTATATTGGAGGTAAAGAAGGTGCTAACTACACAGTTCTTTCTTTTTTTAATTTTGAACTTTTATTTAATGTTATTTTATGATGCAATGGGCTTAACAGAATTTGATTAAAGCAATTCACTTGAAGGTATGATTTGTTTTATGGCTGCATCCTCTTGACCATAAAGGCTCAAGAAACAGGTATTAGCTCTGATGTGTCTTGCAGATATCAGTGTCCGAAAAATTCTTCAGTGTAGTGTGGCTAGGTTTTTGGAGACTGAACATTATCCCACTGCAATGGCAATTTTCCCTTAGAGGCACTGTCTGCTAAGTGATCTGGATGTAAGTCTTGCAGCTGTATTTCAAATTGTTTTCTAATCCTTATTTTTTTTCAATTTTTATAAAATTATATTGCAAAGAAAAGTTTCTAAGTAGTAGTTTAGATGAAAAACATTCTCCCAAGTCCTTCAGATCCCTGAATCTTCCTCATAAGAATGATTAAATGTTTGTGTCTGTGATTATCTTGCTTAACCATATCATTCACTTTCAGAATAAATAAACAACTGCCAAAACCCTTATCACCACCTCCAAAAGTAGTTACCACATTTAGCCAAACACAGTAAAAGATACTTAATTAAATTGCATTTATTGGGGAGCTTCTGGACAAATACTGTCTCACAGTTGATCAAAATTAATTGAAAATTGTCTATGAAAAAACCCAGAACTTGAACTTTTACTGCATAAGAATTATTATTTTTAGCAACTAAAATATGAAAAGATAGAACTAGGAAGTGTTCTAAATCAATATGTTTAGAAGTTGTTTTAAAATACTAATGAACAATCCACTATTTTCTTGAGTAATCTACAATTTTTCAGTTTGCAATTTGATTAAATGTTTCTGATGCTTGCAGGAGTACAACAAAGTAGGGTTTCCTTTACTACATCTACTAAATCTGGTCTTGTTCTTCCAAAGCAGTTCCAGCTATGAGCTTACCATAATGCAGGACCTGTTTTCCAGAATTCATACAGTTTCAAAGTACTTAAAATCATTCTGGGAACCAATGTGTAACTTCTGAGAGCACCTCAGACCTCACACATTTTGTTTTGCTCAAGTTTCCTAACTGGCTCATTCTTTTTGTATGGATGTTGCTCCCCTGAAGTACAGAAATCTTCATATCTATAGAATTCTTTGTTGCTAATTATCTATTTGTCATTTCTGCCGTTCATATATCATGCATCTGCAAGATCACATACTGTTTTGGATGATCAGCTCAGCAAGGATGTAGCATGACTTCAAATGTTTCTAGTTTTACTGTAGGTGTATTTCCAGGAAGTACATACAAAAAGGTAGGCCCTAAAGTTTGGGAGGGGTTTATGCATAGTTTTGTTGCTGAGTAGTTCTCTGTTCTCTAATGGATGGTTGTTTGTGTGCAGCTGAGAGTTTTCAATCATAAGAAAGGGATAGGAAGAACTTCTGGGTTAATGCAAGCTCAGGTTCCAGGGTCTGGTGAAAGCCTCTTGAGCTACATGGCTGAACACTACTTACAGTCCATTTTGGCACTTCACTGTGACACAGTTCCTTCTGTGCTGTTTGCACAGCTAGGGCTGTTCTTCTGCTTTACCCCTTTAGAATCCTCATTCCTACCATAAAAATGCTTTTTAGATTGTGTTTAGGAGTCACAGCTGTAGCGTACCTTCATGCTCTTTTTTGTGAAAAAACACTTATGAGAGAGGAACATAACTCATTCTCACAGGACCCCCTTTTGAGGTTTCCAGTTGAATAAAAAACAAAGCCCACAAAAAAACAAATTAATTACTATTCTACTTCAAAAACACTGCAAACCTTTCATGTGGTGCAGAAAACATGCTAGAAATGTGTGTGGATGCAGCAGGAAAGAAAATTTACACAGAATACTGTTGCAAGCTATTTGGGGAACTAATGAGTTTAATTCCAAGAAATAGAATGGGTTATTATTGACCACTCAGTATTATTAAATCCATCCCACTGTCTTTACCTAACATTTTTTTTCAATTGGACGAGGATTTCATGAAGTGTTGGGTGGCATTTCTGAGAATACACTAGTCTCTAGCTGCTGTTGCAGAGTTAAAGAAAAGAGGCTGACGCACCCTAAAACAGCCGCTTACAGGAGGAGCGGAATCATTGGTGATTTCTATTTCTTTTCAAAAGGAAAAATGTTATTTCCTGACCAACTCTTAACAGGAATTTTATAAAAGAAGCAGAAGCATTGTGCACGTCCACTGGTAGTTCACTTATAGAAACACCATGTTTTGTAGTCCTTTGTTACTCTATTGTTATTGTCCATAGAAGTCCCTGACAGCCACTCATACAGAAAGCGTGACAATACAAAGGAGGAAATAAGAAAGAAATAACTGTATTAAATTTGTCTAACCTTTAAATAAAGTTGCCATTTTCCCCACAATCTGTCACAAAGTAATTGTTTTGCTATCTAGCTGTAGCAAATTTTAACAGCAAGAAACTCATTATTTAAAGGGCTTTTAAATTTCATATTTTATCTCATTCAACAGTAATCTTTCAAATTCTGTTCCTTTATTCTGCTAATACCACTGGCTAAATTGCTAGAAGTGTATTATTTCTCATTTGGGTTGATGTTCAATGCTTAAGAAAGCTGTAGTTCCAACATGCTCATTTTTTGGTTTTATGGCATTCGTAGTGTAATATTCTTGAATATGTTTCAGATAAATTGCCTCGGAGAGCTGAGCCTTTCTGTGAAGAAAGGAGAGAACAAAAGATCTGCATGTTTAGGTACAGGGCTGTGTTGAATAGCTAACTTTCCTGCACTCAGGTTTGAAAATCTAGATTTTTTTTTTTTTTATTTTTTTTTTAAAGCCTATGTATACCTTACCTGGGAAGTCCACATTCTTCTGGAATTAAATTACAAATGGAAGAACTGTGGGCATGTGGCACGTGTCTGAGGCAATAGACTATTTTCTTCCTCCATATCTTACAGTAGGATAATAACTACCATTAAACCTCTTATGCTGTCAAATTCTAAAATAAATCATATTATTGTATGACATATGTACAGTGGTACACACATTTATGTTCACCTGGAAAAAAATAGTTTTACTAAAGCTATAATTTGATGTGTGGTGATCTGCCTACTGATGAAAAGTACAAACACTGCCCTCAGATCTTGGCTAAATACCTTTTCTAATACTTTATGCACTTGTAAAATAAGCACTTATTCACCCATATATCTACCTTCTATACTGCCTATTTTGTTGAGGTTTAGAATCAGTATATCTTTCAAAAAAGTAAGTCCCTGATTTCTAGGTTAGGTCTCAGGATTTTTAGTATTATATTGAGCTAAGTAAGCTACTTATAGTATCTGTAAAATTTTCTTAATGACTTCTAGCTTCTGTTGAGAGCAAATAATTCATTTAGCTAAACAGTAAGATTTTTGGCACAATTTTATATACCATCCTACAGTTATCTTATTTATGAAGCAATTGAATAACCTCATGGTATTTGTAATATGTTTCTCATTAAACATGCACATGATGAAGGATAACATATGAAAATACCCTGAAGTATTTCAGCTTTGCTTTTTTTTATTCGATGCAGTTATATCAGTCTGTATTTTCAATGGCATCAATGTGCCTTTATAATGAAGACTAAATTCTGTCCAAGCCATTGAATTTGTATTAAGACAAATTGTGCCATGGTTAATCATTAGAAAGATTTGGGGTTTTCTTTAGATATTGGGGGGTTTGTGCCTTTTTCATCATTAGATACGGGTTAGTGTCTCAGTAAAAAGACTTATGTTAAGATTTCAACCTCTTCTTCCTCCCTGTTGGCAGTGAATGGGTTCTTTTAAATACTCAATTTTAGTTCCCTGAGAACTGAATAAGGTTCTGAAATGTGCTGCTCATAAGTATATAAAGGCATTTTGCAGCTGGGAGTATGTAGAACATAGTTCCTTGGAGTTTTTGTTCTTTTACATGAAATCAAAATCTGATGTTAGGTGTTTTATGCAGGGAGTTCTGTACTGAATTTTTTCTGAGAAATATTTTTTAAACAAGTCACCTAGTGTTATTCGCAGAAGGGGCTGACCTACCAGACTTTGGGTCAGAAGGGGGCAGAAGAGACTAAATGAAGTTCTGAAATAACATTTATAACCAAAATAGGAGAAATTTACATTCTAGAACAACACCATCGTGAGGTTTAAAACTATTAATCAAAAACCATAACCTTGTAGCTTTTCTTCTTGGTTCAGGAAGATAGTCAAAAAGCTGTAGCCTTTGTATGGCAAATTAGATACAGATGCCCTTTGCTGAGAAAAACAGTTTTTATCCAGATTTATCTTAGCTATCTGCAGGAGTTTATTTGTCAACTTAATTAGAGGAAAAAAGCCCCAAATTATCAGTAAGGCATAATTTACTTACATGTCAACCTTGTTAGGATGTACATTCTGGTAATGTTTAGCTGCCCTGTTAGGTGATTGTTCATATAGTTTATGCTTAGGCGGTTTATATTTTGAACATGCAAGTGTAATGTATCTATGAAACCTTAGGCAAAATATGCTGCAGCATCAGCCCTTCAAGGTGACTTTCTTTCACGCTTTGGTGCTTCTTACATTTCCATTCGTCTGTGTGCCATATCTCGCTTCATATCCAGCTGGATTACACAGAAATTGATCGTGATTTTTAAGATAGAGCCAAAACTCCCAGGAGATCATCTTTATGCAAATCACATACTCGAGAGGAGTGAATAGATGCTTAGAATAAAGGAAAAGTGGATAATTACCTGTTGGGTGGTAAATAATCATATGCCTAAAAGAAGACAGAAAAATAAGCACTGTGTGTGTTTGTCTTTGATATTTTTGCCTTTAATATAATTTAGGATTCTTGGTATAGTGCTTAATATTTAGAGAAAAAATGTCATTTTACAGACAGAAGAATTTAATTTGGTTATATTTTCCTTGCTCTATTGCACATCCTTCATTTGTTTCTCAATCTGTTTGTATATTATATCTCTGTAAAAGTGCTTTTTTGTTTGGGGGGATGGTGGTGGTTGTTGGTTATGTTTTTTTAAGAAAAATACATGTATTTCAAACTTAAAGCAGTATGAAATGGGAAAATCCTGCTAGTTAGACAAGCATCATTCTGGCTTGTTTGATTTTTTTGTTGGTGTGGTGGGGTGATTTTTTGGAGTTGTTTTGCTTGTTTGTTTTTTAAGAAGCAAACCCAGCCATGAAAGATTTCATTCTGAAAGCTTATGAAAAAAAATCAGTTTCTTTAATCAAATTTTAAATCCTGTATATACACACTGACTCTACTTCTAATAATAAAATGAAACATATTAAAATTACTTTTAAAATTTCTCTCCTATTATAAAGTGACTACATGGGGTTGTGTGTACATAAATTGTGATGGTGTGTAACACTTGAAGGACAGAATTTATAATTTGAGGCAGAGTTTCAAATAGGTGCTTTAGAGTAAATACGTACATTTTAGCCTCAAAGGAAACACTGTTTCTAGTTGCACTGACCATTCTTCAAGTGTCAGGTGCATGTGTGGGAGGAATAGCAGTATTGGAAAGTGCAAAAAGAAGTGAACTGTATAAGCTAAGTTGACTGATTTTAGTAGTTTTTAGTGAAAAATATGGGCCTGGGTCATGAAAAAAGAATGTGACCGGTTGTCCATATCTCTGTCCATATATCTAGTATATTTGTGTATGCATATATTTATATTCCTAGTTTGGTTACTTAGATTTTAGAAGGATTGTTCCCATGCTTCAAATTAAGAAATCAATTCTTTTCAGAATCAGAACCCTTCTACTACTTAGAGAAGCTTGTTAATAAAGTATTTATGAAAACAATCTTCAGTCATCTGTATAAGTTCTAGACAAATCTTTGAAGCTGTAAGAATTTTGCTGTGGTGGTTTTTTTTAATGTTTGTAGTTATGTTGCTATTCCTAGTTGCTTTTTGTTACTTTTGTTTGCTTAATGTCAACTACAGACTTGTCAAATACATAGCTAGTATAAATTTGTTATTATGCCAACTAGCTTAATAAGTTATACAGATTCTTCTTGTGATATGCTGGAACGGTAGCTGCATAAAGGGAAAGATGGATCTTATTAATGAAGGCAGACTATATTATTTTCTTTGGAGTATATGTTAAAATATTTCTTCCCCGAAAAAAAATTGTCAGTCTCTGCTGATAATTAATTAAATCCTAACTTCCGTGGTAGATAAGGTTCCTCATGACAGATTTCACAACCCACTAATAATTAATGAGCTTTTCAGTTCTCAGATGAACAAACTCATTGTTTGCTTTTGTAAAGGTAGTATTACAGAATCACAGAATGGCTGAGGTTGGCAGGGACCTCTGGAGGTCATCTGGTTATACACCTCTGCTCAGGCAGGGCCATCTCGGGCAGGTTGCTCAGGACTGTGCCCTGATGGCTTTTGAGTATCTCCAGTGATGGAGACCTTTTTCTGAGGGATGCGTTCCAGTACTCAGAATGATAAAATCTTCCCTTATATTCCGAGGGACCCTCGGTTTGTCCCTATTGCCTCTGGTCCTGTCACTGAGCACCATTGAGAAGAGCTTGGCTCGGTTCCCTTTAGACCATCTTTTCTGGTATTTATACGCACTGATGCACTGAGCCTTCTTTTCCAGGCTGAAGCACCAACTCCCTCAGCTTTCCTTAGTCATCTTCGGAAGTCTGTGAAAGTCTCTTAATCATCTCAGTGGCCCTTTGCTGGACTATGCCAGTAGCTCCACATCTTTCTTGTGGTCAGGAGCCCAGAACTGGACCCAGCATCTGAGAAGCGATCTGAGTAGAGGGGAAGGCTCACTTCCCTTGACCTCTTGGCAGTACCTTGCCTCATGCAGCCCAGGATCTCATTTACCTTCTTTTAGGGAGGGCACATTGCTGGTTCATGTTTAAGTTTTTCACAGGGGCCTGACAATATGTATCTACAGCTTTAAGTGAATTTAAACTTCCTAGATATTTTTCCTCAAATGTAGTCAAGACTTACTTATCTGTAATTTTTCTTTGGGGAAAAAAAATTAAAATTTGGAGTTAGTTAAAACTTGCCAAATTGTATCTTTTGGGATTCATGACTCTATGCTGTTATATTTTGCCTTTACAGTAATTCTGGTTCTGTACTGAAATGCTAACTAGATTATTGTGTCACACATTATGCAAAATTCAGTTTTTCTTTCATATAGAATAATATAATTTTCAAAGAATATTAAATGCAGTACAGTATCTTTTCGACGAGATATCAGAAATGGTGTTTATTAATGTTTTAGAATAGTTCCCAGAGCAGAAAGAGTAGATAGAACTATCTTAAAAATCTAGTATATTGCCTAAATCATTAGTGTGTGGAACCCTAGCTCATATTGATAAACACTTTACAGATAATTACATTCTACTGATCTGCTGCTCAGTGTGAAGAGGCTAATAGGGTGCAACCCCCAATACACTTCCAGGTGTATGACAGTGACAAAATTGTTGACAGAAAAAACAATTGAGAATATGTTATGGTGTATAACTACTTTAATCCACAACATAACAAGATGAGATATGTAAGAATATTATCAACTTGTTCTTTAGAAATATTTGCCAAACGTTGAAGTGAATTCAATGAAGGGAACTTTACTCTGCACTGTGTGTTTTACATGTATCCCAGGACCACCTTCTCTGGCATACAGCTAGAATCACATGTGTCTGGGTCACAGCCCACTGTTGACACATACCACCTAATTTTTCACACGTTCTTTGAGCAGCAGTCAAAAAAGATTTTTGGTCTTCAATTCTCCAGTTTCAGCCTCACCTTCTGATCTCTTATATGTTCTGTGCATACATCTTACCAACACTCAGTGCCCTTCCCTGTAGGATTCTGTACAGATTTTTACATTCTAATCCTGTAGACTTACAGACATTTTTACTGAGGGAAGCATGGTAGTTAAAAAGGAGAAAATGTGTTTCCTCCTTTCTGGATTTCCATCAACTGATCTAAAAGGGTGCAGCCTTGAAGAAGTGTGCAGTGTGTTTTTCTTTCCGACAGTAGTTATCACTTCCTTTCCTATGAGGGAGCCAAGATGTGATAAGATAAAAGAAATGAAGCTTTAAGTTATCTTTTTAATCCTCATTCCTAAGATTACTTTTAAAGAAGGTATTTTCTCCTATCTCAAGGGATGCTCCAGTGTAACTTCTACTAACATTTATTCTGGATAAAGGTGTTTTTTGTAGAGATTGCAGAAATAGCACTAACACAAAAATTCGTATCACAGTTGATAGTTATGCAGAATAATACAAATGTATATTTTTTTCAAACCTTAGTTTTTCAGGGAGAAGTTTTTTTCCTAGCAATTTCTTATGCAAACTTAATATTTTACCCTTCTTTCTTAAGTTTCATCTAAAGTAATATTTTGCCGATAAAAAGGTCATCTGGTAGTCCATCATTTATCTTGTTCAAAACAACATTAACTTTATCCTATGCTTTTTAATATTTCATAGTTATTAACCAGAAATGGTCATTTTGTTATGGGAAAGGGTAGGATCCCGAGCGTCAGAATTATGTATCAGAGTCTTTAGCTTTAGACAGAAAAAGGTTGAATTAGACAGTTGATACAGCACAACTGTACCTTGTAAAGAAAGGCCTCATAATATACAGTGGAAAAAAAGGCTGAAATCTGACAAATGTGGAATTAAGGGCTAAGGAAGCACTCAAAAATCCTAGGTAAAGAAACTCCGTAATGTCTGGAGTCAAACTCTGCCCAGTTTGAGACTTTACAGGTATTTTCTCTTGTGGAAGCAACTATGAAAAGTAACTGTGTTTGTATTATTTTTAAATGAGTTACACTTTAACCACTTTTCAAGCATAAAGTAGACTTTTGATGCATTTTTTTTTTTACCAGATTTATATGCTATCAAATTTTGTGCAACTATTTCAAAGCACAATTTACTACTTTGAGTAGAGTATGACCAAGATTTATCATGTTTGTCTTGTTACTTGAAGAGGGACTCTCCGAACCAAACTTTTTACCCTGGAAAGAAATATGGACATGTCTCTTTGTCTTATTGGGAGGGCTTGTCAAATACAAGACTTAGCTGATGCCAAATTTTATCCTTTCAAAATTTATAACTTCCCTTTTAAATATTTCAAATCGAACTATAGCAAAGCTATAAAATTCTCTTGCTATAAAATCATTGTTATTTATTTAAAAAGCCATTTGCTAGTTAGCTGTTTTAAAGCTAGTTTGTTATTAATTTTTATTTATCCAATATTTCATATTGAAAATGCACAAATACACCAGGTTTTGTCTTTTATGTAATATAAAGAAACATAAAAAATGCCGTAAAGAATATTGTTTCTTTGCAGCAGTTTTATATAATACCTTCAATCTCTTTAATTAAATAGAAACCTGTTATCAAAAAAGAGTGACATGATATGGCAGCATATGTGACTGAAGATTAAAACAGTAGCAGAAAACTTACAGGAAATATTATTGTAAGAAAACTGCCATATGCAGTTCAAGGAAAAAGCACATAAAGGAATGCAAAACTGCTAAAAAAAACTGATTATTAACAGTAGTTCAGAAGCAACCAAAGAAAATTAGCATTATTTTATAGTATTTAACCCATAAAATTATTTCTTGTATGTCTCTAAAACTGCACTCTGTAGTGCGTGTGAAGGCATTGAAAATGTAAACTTTATTTGAAATTTGGAGCTCAATAAAATTGGCTTTGTCTTCTGTTTGGTTCTTCATTAGGGCGTGGTATTTGCTTTATATTTCTTCTGTTGACTTCACCATCACATTTCTTTAGTGAAAGGTTATCTTTAGTAACCAAAGGAAGATTATGTCAAATTTTAGAATAATATCTGGTTTTGGTAATCTAGTTCTTTCTAGTTCATCAAGTGTTTCACAATCTTCATTCCTACTTGTTGATTTGACAAATTTAATCCAGTTTACAAAGTTAAGTTGGTCTTTTCCATCTTTTTCTTTTTGACATTTTCTCTTAAAAATATAATTGTATTTTGATGAAACACCTTTAAACAAAACAGGAGAAGACTGGATATAAATAAAGTTGGCTTCTACAGGACTGCTTTTTTGGTTTGTGTTTGTTCAGGTTGGGGGGGCAGGGTTGCTTTGGGGGTTTTTTTGTTTGGGTTTTATTGGGGTTTTTTTTTTCCCCTCTCACCTTCACAACATGTTGGGAAAACTGTGGGCAGCTCGGATGTGTTGTGTAGCAGGAGGAATTCGTTGTTACCAAATGTGATAAGTCTGTTACCTCTTTGCCGGAATGATTTCTTTAGTCTGGCTTGTAAGTATGTGAAGAGAGAACAGCTCAATATGTAAACTGGTGCTGGTCTTAAAATGATGAGCAGGCAGGAGAGAAGTGTGGGCTGGGGGCGTGCGGAGCAGTGCTAGAGATACAACCATGCCCTGGCTCTGAGGTACCATGGTGGTGCTGATCCCTGCCAAAGACATGCCAGCAGCACTGTGGAGGTTTGTAGGATTGCTCATATCAAATGGCAAGCATGAGTTCTGAGGGTTTCTTCTGAAGGGTGTTGTGTTTTTTCATCCTGTTAACACGCTGAGTAAGCCAGCTTGTTAGTGATCCTTCCTTTTGTGGAACATTCAAAAGGGACAGGGATTTGCAAGATGCATTTGGGTAGTGGAGAACAAACAGAACTCTGATATGCATAATCTGAGCAGCATCCAGATTTTGTCTTTCATATGTGCATCCTATTAGACACCAACTGGTTCTGTTATTTAAAAAATATTTTAAAAATCCTTGCAAAGCCATGTCTGAGATTGCCTTTGTGTTTTGAAGCAAACATTCCTCCAAGCTAATCATGTCCAGCATTTTAAAACTTTGGCAATTGTTATGAGAAGTCACAAGAATTTTATAGCTGCTTTTTAAATGATAGAAGCAACCTGTGATTGGCAGTGCCTGGGACTTGCATCAGTACATTGCAAATGGTCTTTTAACAAGGATTTAGCAGTACTGACAAAATCTTCTATTGACTCTAGATAAGTATTGCACTTTTTATTTATTTAATTACAAAAAATGGTCTTTAAGAGGATTGGCCGAGAGGCTATGTGAGTTGTATTGTTAGATGATGGTACTTTGGTGTTAGGTCAAAATGTCAGGAGATCATTGGACTCTATTAGGAAAACAGTGCTGCAGTTTCAATTGTAAAAATAAATTACTTTTAACTTGTTCACTGAAGTACTCAGTATAAAACATAAAACTGCTGTATTTATCTAAATATGTCTTGTGTATGAAATATTTCTGACACTGTTTTCCACTCTTGTCACAATCTGTGGCTTCCTAACACATCTAATACAGACAAATTGTTCACACTGATTTTACAAGTATATATATTCTGGAAAGCTTTCTGGTTAGTGCATAGAATAGACTTCAGTCTGAAATTTATATTTTTAGATATGTCCTTCATCAACTTTTTTAATTTCTCAGTTTTTCATCAGTTTTTTAGCATGTAATTTAAACTTCGTATTTACTATAAAAGTTATATTATGTGCCCCTGTATTTAGAGATTGCATCTTTCTATGTTATGAAGGCTGTCTTTGTGTGTTAGATCTGTCTTTTTTAAAGCTTATCTTGATTCCAGGTTGTCAATGGAAAACATAATTGATTCAATGGATTAAGTTTTGCCATGCAGGAATCATTAATAAATAATACAGTTTTGCTGCAAGAAAGGAAGGGGGCCAAAGAGCATAGGTTGAACCATGAGGGTTACCACACGACAACCCATTAGATGAATTCAATTAAAGATTATACACACACATATATAGATAATACACATATATATATACGTGTGTGTGTGTGTACATATAAATATTTGGTAGTCTTCTTACAAAGAGCTTTAGTCCTTGCTAGAGGAAAAAAAATGTACCAGGAAGCTCTGTGTGTTATGCTGCTTTTCAAAGCTGACAGGGAGAAAATGGAATTGAATATTTTTAAAAGGTATAGGTTTTCAAGCCCATTACATTGAAAATAGTTGTATTGTTCTTTGAAACCTTTTAGAGCACAATGCTGCTAACGCCAAGGTCACAGGTTCAATCCCTCTGCGGGCCATTCACTTAAGAGCTGGACTCAAGGATCCTTCTGGGTCCCTTCCAACACAGGGGATTCTGTGAAAAATTCTGTGATATCATATTCATTAATTCATGAGAAATCCAAGTTTCCTATCTGGTTTTGTTTCTTTCCTTATTGACAATAATATGGTAAATAATTGGTGAGAGATCCCAACTTCGCAGGAAAAAATGCAAATTTGTCTTTGAATAAAAATATTCCTTCATGTAGGAACATAGCTACTTCTTTTGCAGTCTTAGGGGGCAGTTTCATTTAAAGTGCAATCATAACAAATATGTGGAATAAATTGCTTTCACCTCTGTAGTAGCTAATAAACCCCCTTAACACCACGATGGCACTGAAATCTAGAATAGGTTTGAAAGAAGAAAATAAAATTGTGGTTTTTTCCACCTTGGGAGGTGTGCATAGACTTTAGAAGTTCCCAGCAGATGAAGATATTTTTCCTGTTGATGTTTTTGTGCTTGTTTTGCTGCTGTGAATAATACTGCATTATAATAGATTTTTTGGGGTCAAATCCCCGCAGGCAAAAACCATGAGGGAACTCTCAGCAAGTAGTAATTGAATTGCTGAGTTACCACATACTACTGCGTACGTCTTGATTTCATCTAAGTAGTTGTGTTTTACTGTGCTTAGGGATGTAAATATGCTTTTACATCACTACGTTTCGTGATGCAAATAAAGTTGTTGTCATGTATAATGATGTTCTTTGCATGTGGCAAAGAACAGTGGTGTGTATAGAGAATACCTTGTTAATTTCTGCAGATTTGGGATTAAATCTCTAGAACCTAGAATTTCTTTTCTAGCATGTTTTGTGAGCATTAGCATTTGGTAGCTATTCTGTTCCTTGCAGACAGCAATACAAAAATGCCACAATTATTACTTTTTTTTTTCATGTAAACTGAGAAGACTCTTTTTTACATTATTTTGGTTTTTAAACCTTTATTTTGAGTTTTGTATTTGAATACTATTTTCTACAAAGTGTGACTTCTAGTTTTGTTTCGTGACTTTTTGGAGTGCAGATTATCACAGCACTGTTTTTCTTGAAAAAATAAAAAAGAAAACCAAACCCAAAAAATTTGATGAATAAACAAAAAAAACTCACCCCAAATTAATAATCTATAATTAGTGTTTATTGATTTCTGATAACTACACTGGTTATTTCTAGCTGGTGGAGCAGATTTTCTGTTATCATTATCTGTATACATTCTTGGCCAAAACATGCTGTGTTTCATCTCAAGATGTAAATTACTAAAATAGCAAGATCAATTACTAATTGATATTAGTACTTAACATTATGCAAACAGTATGCATTCGTCTTGGCAAACAACTGGGAAGGCAAAAGTCCCTGCCTAGAAGAGCTTACGGCTAAAAAAATTCAAAATGGGTATTATCTGCAAACAAAAATCTGACATATTTTGTATGTATATGTCAGCATTGTTCTAACGTGTGCAATTATAGGTGCATAAAAAATTTGGCGTTCTTTTCATAATCTTGAAAAATTGTAATTTTGGTCTAGCTACTTTGTACACGTTAACTAGTAATAATACCGTTTTTCTTATTGTATTTATAGTCATAGCAGGAACAAGGTTTCTTCCAAGGAATATTGGATGAAGTAGGCATAGAAGTAGAAACAACCATCTTGAATGTGATGAATCACTGTGTGATACGTAAAAAGGGCACGTGTGCATATATATCTGTGTATATAGATAGATAGATATTGTGTCCCAGATGTATTTTCGCATGCAGTCAACATGCTTTTGTAATAAATGGGTTTGTTTCAGCCTTTTATCCTAGTTTCTACAGCTTTGCATGTATTTGTGTGTATGCTTGCATGCACTATATTTAGTTTCCAGTGTATATAGTGGTGTTAATTGTATTTATTATTTTACTTTCTAGTGTGTATAGTGGCATTAAGGGATGAAGTATTGTACACAAAGTATCGACTCTTGGAGGTTTTGTTTATAAGCTTGAATTTGCCGTTTGTGATGCCATACTTTCTACACAAATGCTTTAAATCTGAAATTCAGTTCTTCCAATTCATGGATAAAGATTTTGAGAGGTCATTATTTAGAGAGTTCCATTAAAGTTGTGGCCTTTTTCTTACTTCAAGCCACCCTCATGCCATAATTCTTCCCCATTTTTGTTCCTCTCATCTGCAGCTGTGGTTCATTTCTCTCCTCCATTCCATGCTAGATGAGTTGCACACCTTCAGAATGGCTTCTTCATGAAGTCCTCCTGATGCATAATTTAAAACAGTCATCTCTATATTAATGATAGCACTGAATTAAAAAGTATAAATTCTGAAACACCGTATTTGCATCGTTTATCCCACATGTTTAGTTCTCTCCTCTGTTTCTTTTTCTATATTCTTTGAAGTCTTCTCACAGTAACAAGAATTAACTCCTTCTTATGCCTGAGTTTTTACAGTGTGTATTTCCACCCATATCATCTCTGGGGCTGGAGCCTGGATGGCAACAGACTTGCTTACCTCCGTGGTTTGTGCTTTCGACAAGACACAGTCACTTCGTGATGTAGTGACTATAACTAGGCAAAGCCTCTTTTCTAACCCGTGACGTCCAAGTCACAACACCTGTACAGAGAGCTTCAGATGCCCTGGTCATGTCATGAGCTCCTTAAAGATCTGGGGATATGGGCACTGCCTGTCTCCCGCACTCCACTGTTCCTTACGCAAAATCTTTTTGTGAGAAATCTGACAGACTGTCTTTCTCCTGGAAAACCAGTACATGGCAGTAACTGCTCAAATTGCACCTCAAATCACAAGGTACTGCGTTTAGTGCATCCCATTGGTCACAGCTACTGGTGTCTCTACTTTACCAGAGGGTTTCTTCAGGGGAAGACTCTTCTGCCCTGATCCAATTGGGGTGTCAAAACTAAAGCCAGTTGCTACAATGGAGAAAAACATGCTCCATGAACCATACAAACTCACTTAGCAGGCAATGAATGTCAGTATATGATGGTACCTTGGGGCTTGTTTGAGATGTGAGAAATTTGCTCTGGTCTCTTTCCTACCATGCATAGCTGCTATAGCCGCTGCTTTGCCCAGCTGAATGATAACAGTATTATTTTAGTATTTGCTCTTTACTATTAGTTCACTTTTTTTCTTAAGCTAGACTAAGGAATTACTGCAGTCTTCTTACTTGCCTTTTTCCTTTTTTTTTTTCCACAGTATTTATGAAATAATTTTTCCACTTCTGAATTTGTGAATTTATACAGTGTGTTTGTTAATTAAGGAAAGCAGCAGATGTAGATCAGTGCTGTAGCAAGAAAGCTTACCAATCAATGGTTTGGTATATTGTATTAAATCCTTTAGCAGCATGATTCATTAAAACTCCACCTTTTCAATAGTGCTGTTTATTACCTCTAAGTTAGTTAATTTCAATGATTTTGGTTTCTCTGACTGGTGCAAAGCCTGTAGACGTCCTGCCAATAAAATCCTATAGTGTTGTCAGAAATGTCAGCAGGTTTTGTGTAGAGAATTAAGTTGTACAGAGACTTAGTTAGGATTAACCCTTTTTCTATGGGGAGAGGGACTTCTGGGTCCAAAGCCATGCAAGTATGAGGAGAGGTTGTACAATTGCTAGACATGGGTGGTTTGGCTCTCAAGAAAAAGGCAAGCACTCTTGGGAGTGATGCTTGCAGGAGGCTGCTTTGATTAGCTGAGCCAAGAACCTTCCAGGATTTCATTAACTGAATTTAGTGAATTGAACAACTTCTAGCACAACCTCAATTTGAAGTTCTTGTCGGTGCCTTGAGATGGAAAAATTCAGCATTCAGTAGCAGATTGAAAGGTAAATTTATTTAAGCTCTATGCTTCAGAAGTGAAGTGTTATAGCAGTCAGGATCTGGACGGCCTCAAATTAGATATTTCTGCAGGCAAGTCCAAATTCTGAACTATCCACACAAGTTTTATTCCTGCTACCATCAAGAATCACCTTGCTCTCTTTGCCCCACCACTCAACTGCTAGAGTTTTGTGTCCACTATATTTATTTACCACAAGGGCCTTTGCTCTGCTTCAAGGCTACCCTGAGGCACCCTGATTCCTACCCATGTCATGGTACCATGATGCAGCTTCAAAGTGTGAAGCCTTGAGGCTTCCTGGAACACAGCAGAAAGAGCTGTAGCTGGCTGAATAAAACACTGCAAATTTCCCAAATTTTGGTGCCTTGGGCAAACGCCCTGTTTGTTTTTCCATTATTCCCCTTCGAGGTCAGCTTTGAAGGGTCCAGTGCTATGTCAGGCATCAACTTATGAGGAGCAATGGTACTGTACATCTTGGCAGATCTGAAGATTTTTTAAGTGCTGAGGGTTGATCTTGAACTTCAGGTTTCAAGGGCTGAGCATGTGCGTAAATCAGTGAAAACATTTGTAATCGAGACAATAATGGCAATTTGGAGTAACACTTGTTTTAATACCAATTGAATGACAGAGGCAGTAGGTAATATTTTGTTCGCCTACACCACTGACCAACAGGCAGACTTTAGTACCTGAAGCATAGTTTTGGATTTTTTTTAACCTGAACAATTTGATATTAAAATAAAGACATTCTTACGTAGCCAAAATAAAGGACATCAAAAGCCAAAGCAACAAAAAAATCCCCCTCTACTTTGATTGCAAGTTGCATGATGTGAGGCTAAGGTATCTGCACATTGCTATAACCACAGTAAACTCATTATTGGAATGACAATGCAGTTAATTAAAAATTATTTACAGGCATTTCCTCACTACAGAATTACAGAATTCATCATAAGCTGTAAAATCCAGCTAAGAAACAGTACATATTTGGATAGCTAGTCTGTCTTGAGTCTATGTTTAATTACATTGTTGACTTGAACTTGGAAGTGCAAACTGAAGAACTGACATACCCCTAAGCTGATTAAATTGCTAACAGCCGCTAAAACATGTTTCATGGCCATGCCACTCCTGCCTGCAGCTTCATGCTTTTCTTAGACTGACTTAGGCTGCATCCATTTTAGCCAAATGAGTGAGTCAAATCAACACAAAAAAGAAGGAAAGAAAAAGGGAAAGAAGAAGGGGAGGAGGAATAGTTTTAATTGTTTTAGATTCCCCCACTGGTCCCAGTTCAGGAAAGATCTGGTGCTGATGCAGAGGAGGGAAGCATATGGGGACAGACAATCTGCTGAGCTTGCTTTTCGAGTAACAGCTTGCGTGTACCAGCGTAACTGTAGTATGGATTGTATTCTGGATTGTTTTAACTGTATTATGCTTACAGCATAGCCACGATGCTGGCTGCAGCAGACACATGCAGATACACTTGGGAAAAAGATCAGATTTAAATTCAATTCATTTTCCAGTGCTTTTTTAAAGGACCCACTTATTTCACTAGATAGTGACTTGAGTTGACAGCACACTCCAGGTCTACATTTGCAAGGCTTAATGCACATTTATTCTTCATTTCTGTTTCCCTGACAAAGGAAATATATTTTGCCTTTATCACTAAGCACTATTACACTGATATACCCAGAAAGAACCTGAATTTTCTTCCGTGAATTGCTAGATCTGCAGGCAAAGGATTTTGTTTCATTCCAAGTAAATGGTGCATGGGGTTGCATAGCACAAGTAGTAATCTTGAGTGCTGTTTGATATCACAGTGAAAGATTTCTTGAGAGTACAAGAAATCTTATAAATGATCTCCTGTATGGTGCTAATACTGGATTCCCTACTAAGCCAGACTAAACAGAAAGGATGTAAAAACAACTGCAGAAGAGATTTGAAATCCAACTACAGCATTTCAGCAGAATCCCAGTTTGCTTTCAGCATTAAGGACCACAGTAGGTAAAGTTAACATCTGTAAACTGAAAGCTAATCTATGGAAAATTGTGGTTAAGGGGCATGAATTCTTTATTTGCATTTTTAAATGAAGAAAACAGCACCGAATTAATAGCACATTTCAGATATTCTAGAAAGAAATACATTTCATTCTCATCCTGCTTTCTTAATCATATTCTTTTCCCCAAATAAAGTAGATTTTATTAGTCAAGGCTTTGTCCTAAATAGTATTGCAAAAATGGTCCTATGTTTTTTTCAGAAGTCTTTGTCATCTGTGGACTTTGTCTTCAAAATAAATTATTCTTATGATTCTATGCATGTTTAACACTCTTGAAATCAGGTCCATAATAGCTGCATCCCTCTGCACTGCTGGTATTATTTTAAAAACCCTTTTAGAGAGATTGTCTGAAAGGAAATTACAAATTCAGACACTTTTCTGAGAAAATGCCACCAATTATGATTCTTTCTCAGTCTGTATTAAAAGTCATAGCAATATTTTTATTTGCTGCATTTTGTATAAACACTTGTATATAAATAATGCAAAGGTGCATGACTCAAGCTGTGCAAATAATGGATTTTTAGTCTGCCTCCCAAACAGTATAAAAGACCCAAAGAACCCTCAAATTATTTATTCTTACTAAGCCAGATTTTTTCCTTCAAAATTCATGATGAAGAGATGAGTTGAAAAATGGTCTTGTGTGGAAAGAAGCCTCTTTTAAATTAAAAAGTAATATATGTGCGGGAAGTGTTAGTTGTCTTTAATTTAGAGATGGGTGGTATTTTGAAAGTAACAGAATTGAAGGTTTTAAAAGTGAGAAAAATGCAATTACGTATCAGTCAGTCTTAATGAAGTAAATAATTGCGAATAAACCCTCCACTGTTGTACATTGTTACAGAGAAATGAATAACAGCTGAAATAGCTTTATCAAGAATAATTCTCACCAAACCATATGACGTTGAATTTGTTACAGAATAATAGGCTTTCTGGATTCAGACATGGTGGTGGATGTCACATATACTAAATTTATTAAAGCAGTTGATACTGTCTCAGATGAGATTCCTATAAGCAAGCTAGGAAATGGTAGTTTAGATAAAGCCAAGGTAAGGTAAGTGCTAAGCTGTTTGGGAAAGAAGGTGTTTTCAGAAAGGTTAGATAGTACCTGCCTTCAACTTAGATAGTATCTGCTCTTAGAAGGGATGTAGGTTACCAGATTGACTTTTTATAATCCCTCCTGGTCCAATTTTCTGTTTGTGTATAGTTCTGCCATACAGTGATGACATTTGTAATACAAACAAAACCCTATAAAGATGTATTTAAATGACTAAAGATATTCCAGTATTCTCAGGTAGCTCAAGAGAATGGAAAGTTAAATTTTCTTTCCAGTTCTAAAATTAAATCTAGCTATAGTTAATAAAATTGTAACTTCCCTTCACCTTCCACCTGTGCTGTAATTAGGTTCACTGGCTGTTATTACAGTGTAGATTTTTCTCTGTAAGCCTTACACTGTGGAAAGATAGGGCAAACATCACTAAATTCAAGGGAAAAAACAAACCAGAAGACCTAGCAGAAAATTTTATTACTTTTCCATTTCACCAAGAATTTCATCAGACTTTTTTCATAAGGTGTTATTTTTTCGTAGTAGACTAGGAAAAGGAAAGTCACACATTTCATAGTATTGATTTTTAATTGAGAAAAATGTTAATTTATCTCATTCATTATTCAGCATGTATTTTTACTAATTTTATTACATCTTTCATAGCTTTTCTAAATTTTTTTATTGATGCCATACCTTATAAATACTGAATTGCTTGCTTGAGATATATCTATACGTATATATAGATATATATCCTTGTAGACTATAATCCTGACCATGATATTAGTGTCAAAACCAGTAAACTATGTTAAAAAAAACAAACTAAAAAACAAAAACCAAAAAGAAAAAGCAATTCCTTGCTCTTAAATCTGCATAATTTCATGGCTGGCGTGCTGCACCTTTTGGCTTCTGTCTCACTCTTCTCACTTGTCTGGAAAACACTAAAAAGAAATCTAGATGAGTACCGATGTTTAATTTCCCCATGCTAAGTTTCAGACTTCTTGACAAAGAGGTTCAGCTGCTGAGAGTAAGAAGGAAATATTAGATTTTTGATTGTCTGCTCCAAACACCAGAGGCCCAGGATTCCACTAAGTAACCTTTTGAACCCTCCTCACACAAAAAGTGTTCAAGCTCTCCCTTGTGGCTGAAATGCACTTTCCACTACGCTTGGAGTTTATTTTCAGGGATTTAATAGAGCAGGTGCCAGACACGGGCTTGTTTTACAGACCTATTTTATTTCAAATTCATTTGTCTAGTTATGGTTGACTATCTCTTCCTTTACATGAGTTGGTGGAACTTTCTGCAGACTTTTGTCCGCTGTTTGATGATTTGTGCTTTTGATTCCAAAACTGAAGTCCCATGAGCTGTTTCTAAAAGGGCAGTGCACCTAGCAACAGTGCAAGCTGTAGGCTCTTATCCTTAGTAATTGCTGTTTTCTTTATAAATTTCTTTACATTTTCACCTTTTTGGTTCCGAAGTTTTATACAAGGAATTCTCACACCTTTTTTTATTGGTTCCAATTCCCCACAAAACAGTTAAAACATTTTTTAAATGATAATTTTCTATTCCGGAGATGGAGAGCCAGAAACCAATTATCTGATTCTCACATGGAAGAAAATATTTAGGACACATTTTAATGTAGTACTACATGTTATCCCAACATTTTTGAAATAAGTAAACTAATTACTTTTGCAATATTTTATTGTTTTGGGTTTTTTTAATGACTACTATATTTGAAATCTCTAAATCAAGCATAAGAATTAACCGTGAAAACTTTCAAACATGAAAATATTCCTTTGTTGCTTACTTTGTGTCATTAGTCAACAAAAATTGATGAGGATTTTTCTGTGTTGGCTTTTCAAACTAAAAGGCCATGACTAAATCTGTGAGCAAAATCTCAGAGGCTCCTTAATGTCCTGTGAAATTGTGGAATTCCATCCTACAAGCAGTTCAAATTAAAATATCTCTAAATGTGTGAGTTATATATTATACATTGTTTAATTAAAATTTTACCTATATTTTTAAATGAACTCATCTTTGTAAGTATTTTTATATTATTTCTCTGTTATTGCTCGTTTTTTCGCTTCAAGGAAAAAAATACTTCTGACTGCCAGCTGAATCGGGTAAAAAACATATGTCATGAAGTGTAATCTCTCAGCGTATTTGATACTCTTAACAAACACCAGTCATATGTCTTGTGATATATTTTATTTGTATCGCTAAAGAGTAGCGCTGCTTTTTTTGAGAGGAGGAGTGGACCTGGAAGCTGTGCATTACAATCGATGCAGGGGTCTAGAATCAGAAAACGACCTCACATCTTTCTCATTAGGAAACCCTTTCTGGTTGTAAATGGTGTTTAATTCTTGCCAACAGGCACTATTAATGTTTTAGTATGTAATACACTTAGATTCCTGTGTTTAAACACACTTTATAATTGGAATAGTATTCTAATTTTGTTGTCACCATTGCTGTGCAAGTTTTTCCACCTTCCAACAGCACAGTTGCTGAGTTGGCTTTCCTTGTGGCCCATAAATTCCACATTCTTTGTGTTCATTATCAGTGATACATTCGTCTCCACCAGCTTTGTTAACCTCTCCCTGGGTCCGAGATAACACCTGGACAACAGAACCACCTTTCTCTTATCTCAAGTTCCCACTGCAGTGGCTTAACTTAAGTTTCAGGTCATATTTGGGGTGGGGGGCGCTTCAGTGGTCATTGGTGGTGGCAGCCAGCTCTCACCTCTGCCAGGCCTGGAGTTAGTGCTATCCAGTCTCTCCGTTCTGTGCTTATCTCATGGCAAAACCTTTCTCTGGCCTTAGCCGTGTTGGAGACAGGCAACTGTGCTCCCTAAGTCCTTACAGTAGGACGGGTTAAACATGCATAGGTTGTACAAATCAAACTGCTTAAGAGCAGAATTCTGAAATGCCTGAATGAACTGCTATTGTAAGTATGTTCTTTTACCTTAATTAAAAATTTACACAGCCTTTGTGAGCTGTTTAGGCTGTTGGTAATAGGCATAAAGGGGCATTTGTGTGAAATGAGGAAGGTTGCTGTATGCAAGCCTAATAAACAATATGAAGCACGTATTCAGATGGCTTTGTCTCTTCACGCAGGTAATAGAGTTTGCTCTTCATGGAAGAGGGCTTCAGGTATCTAACAAGGATCTAGAAAAGTGTTGTAAAACTGTGATGCAAATATGGAAAATGAGATTTCATGTGAACCAAAACTGTTCTGCTGGATCACAAATTTCAGTGGATTAGCAGGCTGTCTCTTTTCCCCTGTGAAGTGCCCTGTAAGGCAAGAGAATATTTTTTGAACATCTAATCCTTAAAGGTTAAAAAATTGTTTTTGTACTCTTCATATATAACGCATAAGAAGGACAACTGTATTTTAATAGAGAGCTTCAGCTTTGAGAAATTTGTCATGCATAACATAATATTGAAAAAAATACCATCTTTCCTCTGATAAAGTATTCTGAGCGTATTGTTGCATTTTAGCTAAATAATTGTCTGTTCTGCTATTATGAAAACTGTGATGAGTGCAAAACATTCTACAAAAATGAATATAGTGCCAAATATAACATGAAGAGCATTGTACTCTTACTAAAAGATTTTATCAACATAATAAATAAGCTTACTTTCATTTCTAATGATTTTTGATATCCACTACTCTTGTTATTGTGACAAAATAGCAAAGGTTTAATTTGATCGTAGTTCCTTTATCATTAAACGTCTGAAACCTACTTAATCACTTCATTCTCTACTAAACATTGAAGTCTGTGAAAGGTAACAGCAAATCTGTGTGATGAGTGAACCTGATTTTACTGGGACAGATATCATAAGGGGTTTTTTTGTTTGTTTGTTTGTTTTTTAATGTCACATAGCTGCTTTTGCTTTCTGCTGTGGCATTTTCATTAAACTTAAATTTCTTGGGTGTTAGAGCTGGTAAAGAATATCAAAAGAAGGAGAAGATGTGATATCCAGCTGTGCAGGCAGAGCATTGATTTGCCATTTAGGGAAGTTCGTTTGACTTCACTGTGGATTTTCATGTCCAAAAATTAGGCTTATGCATACAACCTAATAATATAAAGCTTGCTTTGAGAGCCATATCGAAGCCTTTTGATTTTCAGAGCAGGGCGTCAAATTCTCTCCTTTCCTAGTGTGTGCGGGAAAAAAGGTAAATAAGGTGTATTTTTCTCTGTTCCTGCCAACTAGAGTTGTCGGCTTAGGGGTTGACCTTACAGTGAGAAACAGGGTATATAGGGAGGGCACTACACATGCACTGCGTATTTGTCTCTTAGTCCTACTAAGAAATTAGAAGTGTATCCTTACAGACACTAAATAGTGCATGGTACTCAGTAACATCTTAAAATGAGCAACATAGCTGTACCCAGGGGGAAGGAAATAAAATAGATTCTCTACTTGAGGCCTATATGCCCTTTCCACAGTGTGCACTTCACTGTGCGTTTTGTCTTTTTTTATACGGTCCTGTTGGGTAGTTGTAGACCAAATAAGATTCCCCCTTATCTTTCTTTCCCTAAGGCGAAACAAACCCAGTTCTGTCAGCCTCTCTTTGTACACTGTGCTCCAGCCACATAATCATCCTGGTGGTTCGCTGCTGGACTTACAGAAGGAAAGAAAAAATCCCAGTAGAAAGGAGAAAAATAGAAAATCTTTCTGTAGGTAGCACAATAAGAAACCTTTACCATTGTACATTGGGCAAATAGAAATACCAGTCAAATGCCTGCAACTGTTTTATAAAATCTCAGAAATTTGGATAGATGTGAATTATGAGTATCTCAGTAAAATCTCAGAAAAACTGACTAAATAGTACATTTTAATCTTCTTAATAATTGAGCAATTTTTATGTAGAGTTAATTTTTTCAAATTTCAGATTGGAATGGACTATTTAAATAAAGTCCATTCTAAGTGATGTAGAGCCCTTTGTCTTCCTCCTGGGTAAAAGGACATTATCATTCTCTGTTTGCCACATCATTTCAGTCTGTCTGAGAGATATAGCAGTGAAAGGAGCATACAGTGAGTACAGCAAGAAGAGTGCATGCAGGAGGAGATAGGAGTATTGCATATAGGAGATGTAATGAGGTAAATTTGTGGTTATTCATGATGATGTTTCTCATAATTTTGAACCCAAAAATCCGTGACATTTACCAAATGCAGAGCTTTGGAAAGTCATGAGTCAGCAAGAAGTTTGTATCTGCAGTCTTAGTTCTACCTAAGTCTAAATTAGCAAGCTTTTATTAAAATATTTTGGTACATTCCCTACTTTTGTCTTCTAATTTTTTTTTCCTTTGTATTCTTTGCATAGGTTAATCCATATAATTGTACTCGTGGGTGTCTACCATGAACACTCAACATATTTTAGTCTCTCCGTGAATGGGGAGGGGATGGGGGAGGGGAAGAGGGAGGGGTTCGATTCCTGGATTGTTGCCAATACAGTGATCAGTTTATTGAAAGTAAAAATGAATATGGTTGATTCAGATTAGTGAATTGAGCTTAGTATTTTCCACTGAAAATGAATCAAAAAAATCCAAAAACAAGCAAGCTTCTACATAAATGGATATTGAGCTGAATGAAAAGAGGTTGCAGTTAGGCTTCATCTACAAGTTTTTTAAGTTTAATAATCTTCTGCCTTTTTATTTGTACAGTTTTTATCCAATGTTAATAAGCACATAATAGCTAAAAGCCGCATTGCAAGCTGGTGCAGTTCATATTTAGCAGTAACTTAGAAAGTTATTACTATCAGAAATATTATTTCTTCTTAGATACCCACAGGAATCTAATGAATAGAAGTATCTCAGAGGGGACAGTTTAGGTCTCTTTATTGATTTTCACCTTTATCAACATTCTAATGCTTAGAAGCTGAAGTAAGTCTCACACACCTCAAAGAAATTGCTCTCCACCTTCAAAGGGTGATTATTTTCTTACTTGAGCTTTCTATTTTTATATTAGCTATCTTTCCATCTGAGTGAAGATTAGCATGTAGGCTTGGTTTGAATAATTTGAAAAACAGCTACTGTTAATAATAAAAGAATCTGACTTGATCACCTTTAAGCTAACTTAAAACTTACTTTTTATATTAACTGAAATCCTAGCAGAATTGTAAGTGTTCAGATTAATCACATAAACACTGATTTCTTTTCAACTGCATTTGACTATTCAAACTGAGCCTTTAATTTGAGACAGTAGTTTAGATTTAGAACCATTTTTAAAAGTCTAATATGTTAAAAGATTCAATTTAGTGATAAATAATCATCACCTGTCATCCACACTAGTTGTTTTACATCAAATTAATACATAAGTGTGTTGTGCTAATTTTAAAATATTAATGATCTGGGAAGTTCTTTTTCAATAACAGGGATCAGACCCCAGTCTGGCCAAGAGAGATGCATGTTTTTCTTCAGATGGTTGTGGTACGTTCCCTAATAATTCAAGAGGATTTGATGAATACTTGTGTTTACACAAATAAATAGTATTTAGTAATGTAAATCTGAATGTTGGCAGGTTGTCATTGTTTCACCCCAGCCAGCAGCCAAGCCCCACGCAGCCGCTCACTCGCTCCCCCACCAGCGGGGTCAGGGAGAGAGTTGGAAGGGTGAAAGCCAGAGAACTCATGGGTTGAGATAAAGGCAGTTTAGCAGGGAAAGCAAAGGCCACTCACACAAACCAAGCAAAACAAGGAATGAATTCACTGCTTGCCATGGGCAGGCTGGTGTTCAGCCACCTCCATGAGAGCAGGGCCCCATCACACACAACATTTGTGTGGGAAGACAAATAACGTCACTCCTTGTGTCCCTCCAGCTTATATATTGAGCATGATGTCATATGGTCTGAAACATCCCTTTGGTCAGTTTGGGTCACTTGTCCCAGCTGTGTCTCCTCCCAGCTTTCCACGCACTCTCAGTCTTCTGTCCAGAGTGGCAGTACAAAAAAAGCCTTGGCTCTGTGTAAGCCCTGCTCAGCAATAACAAAAACATCCCTACGTTATCAACCCTGTGTTCAGCACAAATCCAAAACACAGCCCCATACCAGCCACTGGGAGGAAAATTACCTCTACCCCAGCCAACACTAGCACAGTAATGAATCTATTAATTTTTTTTCATAACTTTGCTCTCTACTTTTGCTTCATTATGATCCTTGATTTTGCACAGTAGAATGATAGAATCATTTGTGTTGGAAATGATGTTCCCTTTGCCATCGGCAGGGAAACCTTCTACTAGACCAGGTTGCTCAAAGCCCAATCCAACTCGGCCTTGGACACTTCCAGGGATAGGGCACCCACACCTTCCCTGGGCAACCTGTTTCAGTGCCTCATCACCCTTACAATAAAGAATTTGTTCTTGATATCTACTCTAAACCTATTCACAGTTTAATGCCATTACCCTTTTTTCTGTCGCTATATATCCTCATAAGTAGTCTCTCTCTGTCTTTCTGTAGGCTCCCTTCAGCTAGTGGAAGGTCGCAGTTAGGTCACCCCAAAACCTTCTTTTCTCCAGACTGAACCATCTCAATTTTCTTAGCTTTTCCTCACAGGAGAGGTGCTCCATCTCTCTAATCATTGTATCATCTTGGTGGCCCTCCTTTGGACTCACTCCACCAGGTTGATGTCCTTCCTCTGTTGAAGATCCCAGAACAGGGTGTGGTTTTTTTCCATGCATAGAATAGCTATTTTTAGCAGTTCATTCCCTTCAAGAGGTAGATGTCAGCCTTTGAAAGACGTAGCACAGCATGCAGGAGGTTATGTAGAAGAGTGAGTTTTGGGGCTTACTGCTTAGGAGGTTTTTTCAGAAGGAGCTAGAGATACATGTTTAAGACACACTGGGTTACAAATGTTTTAAGATAAACATCAAGTTGAAAGTCAAACTGCTGTCAATGTTGCCTTGATTAAATAACTTGAATATGTATTACTAATGTATGGCTGCGTATAGAATAATGCCTATGGAATAATGCCTGTAAAGCAGTAAGTACTCTCGTGTTTCATTTCCATCAGCCATGCTGAACTCAAAGTTACGAGAGAAAAAAATGCATTTTCTCTCCTTTCTTGGATGTAGTAAGAAAATTGTTTTAAGTTCTGTGTTTTGCTTTAGAGGTAGAATTGCATAAAGCAAGTAAATTCCATTACCTACGAAAGTCTTAGTAAATATATCTTTTTCGTAATAGAAAAGGGTTTAAGTTCTTTCGATTCAATTTACATAACACAGAGATCTTTCAATAAAATATTTGGGAAAAACAGTAATAAGAAATAACTCCTTGCCTGCAAGTTTGTAGAACATTCATATGCCAACAAATGCTAAATCAGAAGTTAGTTAAAAAAAAAAAAAAAAACAAAAAAACAACAAACAAAAACAACTAAACCAGCCAAAACTCTTTTGGTAGCAAGGAAATGTTTATTAGCAGAAAACAGCAGCCTGACACTGCCTTCAGGTATAGCAGAAGTAAATACAAAACTGAGCCAAAGAATACTTTGTGCTTAAGTACTTATTCTATGGAATATATTGTGTATTTAGATTGTGATTTAGGTAATATGTTTCCCAGCTTGGTTTATTTATTATTAAAGCTGATATATCTTCTTTTGCATCTTAGAAACAGTTGAAAAACGTTACTCCTGAAAAACATAGAATAAAGTAAAAAAGGAGCGAGCCATTTGATTGGAGGAAATTGAAATAAGGTTGTAAAAGACAGAAAAACTGGAACTTCATATGTGATTTACTCATCCTTGTTAATGATGCTTAGAAATTATCTCATTTTATAGTCTAGTGAGACAGCTGAGCAATATCCAGAATTTCTGATATAAATATAGGAGCAAAAATGTATTTGCTTTAAAGCAAGCCTGCTGGATGGGAATAGCCATTACAGTCAACAATGAGGCAATGAATCTGTGCCTAAAGCAGCATAGTAAGGCTTTTCATAACTTTTTGTATGCATAGTAAAGAGTAAATTTGCAGGAACATCCACAGAGATTTAAATTAATTTCAGAAAGAAAATTATTACATTAATTTGTTTTCTACAAATATAATTTTGAATTAGTTATTCAGTATGGGTTTTCCCAGTTGCCTTTAATAAAATTATAGAGATGGGCTTATGGGGAGAATCTTAATGGTTCAGCTTTCCATTTGTGTTTCACTCATTTTCAAACTTAGTTATTAGTGGGAAATAGCTGAAGTAAATGAGTGTTTGTGAAGTCTATTGCCTGATTCTAAGCTTTTGCTTGGGCTTATTCAAAGACTGGTAGATGTTTGAGAACACAGAACATTTTATTTTAATTCTAAGTAGTGTCCTCCATGGAGCTCTGCTTTGAGAAGAATTTTCACTGGATGTAAGGTTGCAAAGTCACGGCTTAATGTAAAGTTTATAATTCTTTTGACCTTACGAGCATAGTGTGTTAATTTAAAACAGCATGTTGCAGCTTCTGTTCCTAAGACTCAGTTATGAGTAGCAGTGCTTAATATTTTTCCATAGTATATCTCTGTTACAGTGTTTAAAATATGCACATCTCATGGTGCAGAAAAGAGTAAATGAAAAATGATCAGTTGTGAAATACAAAGAAAGAATCAGGATAATTTTAAAAAGATTATTTTTCATTAATTTTCACCTGAAGGACATAATTATACAGACCACTGATAGGATAATTTCTCATTCCTTCAACAGATTAAAAGTTGTTAATTCATTTGCTTTATGAGGAAACTGTGTTTCTGTAAAGGTTAAATTTGTACAGTTGGACAGAGACAGGAAAAATGAATGCAGAACATTATGGTATCAACACAATATAACAGTATTCCTATGACTAAAAAGGGTCATATACAGCTCTGGCTGTAATTCTGTCTGTGAATTGATATTTGTAGGTATAGAAAGAAAATGAAATTATTATATTATTCATATATAATATGAATGGTATAATTATTCTTCCTAATGCTTCTGATTCATCATAAATGTTACAGATAGAAGTTTATTCCAACCTGGTAAATAAGAGGATTACCAGAAGGATTATAACAAAAGTTATAATTGCAATAATTTATGAATACTCTTTTATTTTATTATTCTTTCCTGACATGACTGTTCAGAACAGCACTGCATGTGTTCAGCTAAGCTTACAGACTTTTGTACAAATAATATACATTTTTGTACTGTTCCTGAGACAGACTTGCGCAGGGTGTATTTCTGGGATTTGAAACCCACTTCTCTCCTTTCATTCCCGCTAAAGAAAGAAATAAGGAGAAGAAATCTTGTGCTTTCCAATGAGTCCTTTCAAACACATGAAAGAGAGAGAGTGCTAAGCGTGGCACCTCTGTTAACTTCTCAACAAGCCAGTGGCAGATATTCACCTGGGATGTAATCTGGGCTTGTACTGAGTTGCACATAGTTTCTGTTTTTGTTGTTAATCTTTGTCAACACCAAGAAAAAAGCCCGTAAAACCTATTTACTGGATCTAGATTACTCTTATCCATATCATAGATATGGATACATTTCCACTCTCGATTTGGTTGAAATATTTACATCAAGTTTCCTTGAGATTCAGCACAGGATCTCAGGTTTTAGTGGGATTAGCTTTTTTTAGCAGTGTGGTACACAAGACCTGTGGTTTCTAGCTTCAGAGGCTTGCTAGACAAGTTTTGGTGTGTGCAGGCTCTGAAAAATGGCTCTGTCTTGGTGACTGCTGAGGAGCCTGTTGTTGCAGGTAGCTCGGACTGCAGCTGCAGTGTGAGCTGTGGGTTCAGCCCTGGGGGTGAGAGCCCCGGGCAGCAGGCTGTGAACTGCTGACCCTTCGCACAGCAAGGGCCCAGGGACCTCTGTTGTGCCGGTGTAGAATACCAGGGGTTCCTTTGCTCTGGACTCCATCTCAGAGGCACCAGCTCGAGTTGTCATTTTGTTGTTTAGTTATTGCATCAAGATGAAATCGTTTTAAGGATCTGGATGTCTGCTATGGGAAACCTGGGGTTGAGCCGGTAAGGAAACTGCAAGTGTCAGAGTGCGGCTTTGAAGGGACCTTGGTCGGGTGCTGTGGGTGTGACTGCCAAGAGTGCATCTGGGATGGCTGTGAAAACCCAGGTTCCAACATATTATTTCCATATATTTCACTGCTTGTAGTAAATAAGCCAACTTTGTGCTGCTGATTGGTGGCACAATAGTGGGAGGGTATATTTAGTGTTTCAAGGCAAGATGTAATAGTTCCAGCCTCTGTATGGTTGGGACCAATAAATCTTAATTCTCACATTTAGGGCAGATTTGCAGGTGAAGGTCTTTACACAGATAGGAAATAAAGCTTCAAAAGAAAAGGGAATAAATGCTTTATCATGCTAAAGGTTACAGTTACTCTAATTATAGTTTGTATTCAATATGAACACCTTGTTCAATGAGATTTAATTCAAATCAAGATGCTGAAGATAGAATTACATATTGAGAGAATTCATTAGAAGTTTTTAAAGTAAGCTGAATAAATTTTGCTCAAATTGTATTTCATGAATCTGTTCAGGTATTCAAATTAGATCTGTAAATTATTATGAAAAATCCACAAGGGATACACAATCAGGTAAATAAGCTGTTCAAGGCCAGGAGCTATTGAGCATTTATTGTACAGAGCTTTCTTGTATACTGTTTATGGAAAATGGGTGAATGGCAAAAAAAAAAAAGTAGCACCTATGCAAAGTTTAAAAGAAAGTTAGTGGAGATAATGGCTGGAATAACAATAAGAAAAAATAGTTCTCTCATAATTAGTTTTCTAGTCTTTGCCTACGCATTGTCACTGTACCACTGAAGTAATTAAGTGTAGGTCAAATGATTACTTAATGTAAGTGTATTTTATAAAGCATGTCATTTCTCAACCTTTTGAGTTTGCCCATTCATAAGCTGGTTGTCTTTTCCTGAAGTGTGCACCGGCCTTTCTGAATCAATAGCACTATATAAACATCATGGTTATAGTGGTTTAATTGGGAGCATTGCTATCTGCAACTGTACACCATGTTAAGAAGGCTCTTTTCATTTTTGCATAATTCATGTGATATTTAAGCGTGCCAAAGATATGTTTACAATAGTTGAAGCATGATGCATGTATTATATTTGTTTTGTCAGAGTTGTAGCGGGCGTTATGAGACTTGCTGCTTACCTGTTTTCTCACACTTCTTCCGATAGGCTTCCCACTGAGCATCTGTCTGCATGCATGTTTTTGTGCTCCTGTAGCTACCCTTGTGGTAGTTAGTGCATGCAACATAGGATACAGCACAGGGTGCGACGAGGTCCATCTGTCTTTCCATACTGAGCATCCTTGCTAGGACAGTATGCCGTATCCCATGCTGCTGCTTTTTCCCAGTCTTAGCTATGAAACTAACCAGAAAGAGACTGAATTTTATGCCTACCTACCTGGAGTCATACCTGCTCAGTCTCATAGAGATGTAGGTTGAGGCATTTCCCCTGATTTCTGTTCTCAGCTGTCCATCTGTGCTCATCCATGCCATAACACATTATTAGAGCTCCAGTACTTTAAGTAATTAAATCAGTCATAGCATTCATGGTTCTAGTTGTTTTCCAAGCACATAACAGCTGAAAATGTATTAAACTGTGAAGCTGAAAGGTCTAGACGCTAATTTTGCATCCTGTAAATTTATTTTTTCAATTGTTTTTAGTGAGATGTATTTATTTTTCCAGTTGCTGTTATCACCTAATAGACTATGTGAACAGACTTGAAAGCAAAAGGAACAGAGCTTGTAGTGCAAATTCTCCTCCTGGAGATTAGTCATTATTAACAGATTATCAACAAACTGCATCTGAAGACTTTCCTTGGGCCAGACTGTACCTACACTTCTGTGGTAGGAATGGTTGTTCTAATCTTCAAATCCTGTGTTTCCCTAGGGAGCCACTCCTACTCCCTTTCATGCAATAGAGGTAGCAATCCACCTGCCTCAGTGAATCAGCAGTATCCACTTAACCTCTTCTCAGCAGGATAAGCACCTGCTAGCAGCATGGGGTATTGCTGGGAAAATTATGAGCCTGCTACCTTATATGTTAACAGTGATTAATATTTGGTATTACTGTTTCAATATGTAGGAGGCATTACCACTATTAAGAAACTGCCTTAACCCCAGCTGCTGTTCCTACAGAGATCCCTCTCACTTAGAAGATGCAGTTATGGACTGCTTCTACCACGAAAGAAAACAGAAGCATCTTTCAGGTCTTAGACAACAGAGAGATGGGTAAAATGCTATGTGTTATAAAACAAACAAAAAAAGCCCCAAAACCCACCAAAAAAACCCAGAATTCAAATTTACATATCGTCTTTGTGAAATATCAAAAGTTAGGGACTTCTTGTTAATCTAAAGTGTTAGGGAAAGAGGGCATTAATGCTAGTCTACTTTTCCAGAGTCTGAAGTTTTGTGATACTCTATGGGAATGCTTGTTTTAGTTTCAGGAGTACAAGCACAGTGTGAAAACGAGAACACAACAATGTTCTCTGTTTTCATCACAATA
The DNA here is from genome assembly GCA_013397865.1 of Struthidea cinerea. Classification (NCBI taxonomy): domain Eukaryota; kingdom Metazoa; phylum Chordata; class Aves; order Passeriformes; family Corcoracidae; genus Struthidea; species Struthidea cinerea. The sequence continues at coordinate 1,195,908 of VZTI01003754.1, read as the reverse complement.
CATTTTCCTAAATTAAAATAAAACATTGCTGTTTCCTTAAGTTTTATGTAAAGGCGTCAGCTTCCTGTACAGTCTTGTTCATTATTTTGTAAATCGGTTGCATATTGCTACTGATCAAGCCAAGTTTTAGGAACAATTAGTTTGTCTGAACAGTTTGTAAACTATAGGAAGCAACCAGAAGCTGCGGAAATATATCAAAGATTTGGTTTTTTCTTTAACCTTTTGGATAATACTGTGAACCCTTCTATTGGAATTTTAATATCTGCATCTGCAAATATCAAGACTCAAAGGAAGACTGCAAACCTGGAATTATATCTCTCCTTATTGTGTTTACAAAAAGATAGAATTACAGTTTCATCAAGCTTCAAAATTATTTTGTTAATTTGACATAGATGCCTTAAGAGGATATTACTGCAAACAAGAAGAATAGGTTAGTAAATTTTTACACTTTAGTTGTCCTAGCAAGAGACTGCAGATATTTTTCTAAATCTTTATTTGTTACAAATAAGTGCAGCTCCATTTGTTTCATCCCTTTTTTATTTGTCTTTAATTTCTATAGTGCTAGGCAGTCTGTATCACCACTTCTCATCCTTCCCTTAAGTCTTCTCTGACTTCATATTTTGTTAACATAGTAATTAGTAATATAGTCTTATTATTATCTTGATTATTCTGTAAGCACTGAAAAAAGTCATGAGTGAGTATCTATTTAAAATTATACAAAAATCTTTAGTTGGATTCCTACATTTTTGTTACAAAAAAAAAAGCCCTACATTCATATTTATCAGCTAGATAATTTTAAATATCATTACATTTTTAAAAGGTCATCATGCACCATCTTTGAAATGTGGCAGGATGATTTTGTTTTCCCCATGAATTTCAGATTTGGTTGGCTACCAGAGGCAGAATGATACTAAGATTATGGACATTTCCTGGCACTTCTGACATGGGTATTTGTTTGATTGTCAGTCTAGAAGTATGCCTCCCCTTTTAATGGGTTTTGTGTGATTGGGGGGTTGCAATGTGAAGAAACAGCACCAAATGTATCATGGTTTTAATAAATGACACTGTCACTACCATTTTCAATCATTATAGGAGCTGAGGGCAAAGCTGTATTTACAATGCCCATGGAGCTGACCAGGGTAGGTGGTGGATGCTGTGCTGATTTCGTCTTAGTTGAAATGCTCTGGCTTCTTCATCTTAACACATCACTTTGTGTTAAGCCCATGCTTGTGGAAAGCGTCCACATGTTGGAAGGGGGTTCTTTCCCTTTTTTTGTAGTGCACACAGTAAAAGAACTAACAATCTACTGACAGTATACAGATAGATGATTTTTCAGTTGATTAATTTCTGGCAACACTGAAGCTTCTAAATCTATATAAGATGTAAAACCTAGACTATAGCTAAGTATTTATTTAAAAGGACAAGTAACATTGCAAGATATAATGCAATTTTCAACCTTTGACATCTTGCAGAAAACACTATAGTTCTTTATTGCAATTTTGTAAACCAGCAAAAAAACAAAGCAACCCCAGCCCACAACCTCTGCTAATTTAAAGGTAAAGTGTGTTTTCCTGTACTATTAACTTCAGTACTTGGCAAAGGAATATAGTTTGTCAGAATGGATAGACAAAGGAATTTTGTTTTTTATTTGTTTATAGAGCATAAATTCAACACGTGCTTTTGGATTGCTTGATGGGCTGATTTCTAATAAAACCCACTGTCTAGCTAGGAGTTGAATGTGATGAAGAGAGGGGACATGTGTACTTTTGGGTACTTTATGAGTAATTCAATATCTATTATAACCAAGAAAGGGGACAGTTGGCCCTCAGCTTCTTTTGAATTGTCTTTGATTTATTTGTGTAAAAAGTATTTGCTATTTTTCTATTTCCTATCTGAATTTTTCTCAAAGCTATCTTTCATTTGTAGCTGTTTTGAAAATATATAAAATCCTAAAAATACATCTTTTTGCATCAAAAGTTATTAAAAATTAAGCTGTTGCAGTAAAAAAAGCATTGGACATTATCTACTATTATTCTGCTACCATTTTAATTTTTAGATATTCAAATTGTATTATACACCATTAGCCTAGAGGTGGCAGCAATGCCGACCAAGTTTTAGAATTACCATATTTAAAAGTATCCTAATCTTCTCTGCCAACATTTCTGAAAAACAGAAGTAGACTTAAAGAAAAAAATGGTCATTTGTAACTGAAGAATGCTTATCTTACACTAGTTTTTCCTAATAAGTGAAAATAAATTAATTTTGTCAGAATTAAGGGTTTGCTAGGCCTTTATTTCAGAAGGCTTTTTCTCGAAGGGAAAAAGGTGACTTTAAGAAGAAAACCTCACACCCTTGCCTTAAAGCTTGCTTCCAAACAAACTGCTGGTCAATAAACCTGAGTACCAGTAAGATTCTTGGGTTCTCTTCTTTTCCTTGCTTCTTGGGTGTAAGTTCCAAGGTGCTTCTGTGATTGTGCTAAAAACGTTTAATTAAGTTCTTTTACATGAAGCTTACTATAAGGGGTTAAGGTAGTCTCTCTTCAGGTATTTTTTTCCTGAGAAGAAACTCGAGACCTATAAATGCAGATCTTAGTGGCTCCCTATGTAAAACAGGTGTTCAGCACTGTGTAATTTCCCTTGGTGATACACAATATTACTACAATAAATATGGAATATATACATACACATAAGCACTATTTGCTGCTACACTACTAATTAATTTCTTATGTATAGATGGAGCACTCTTGAAACATGCTCTAGGAATTGTATTTTGTCACTTTTTTCATCCTATTGAATCTAAATACTTTGCATACTTGTCCATCATATGGAGTGTGTATTCCTCTAGCAGAAGTGTCTGGCAGTAGCAAACTTTAAATGTAGGTAGCATCTAGCCAAGAACAATGAAATTCAATTATTATTCATATTAAGATGGGTTATCTTAAAAAGGCAACACTATTTTTTTTTAATAGGAAGAACTGAATTTTAATTGTAAAGCTGCTGCTTGGTGGTGTATATGTATGTATCTCATTAGCAAAACCCAGGTACATAATTTTATAAAATACGTGATTCTGTTCAGTTTACCTCCAGCACCATATTGTGAATGTACGTGGAGTTCATTCTGATGCTCACATTGGGACAGTTTAATTTAACTCTGGTAATTAACTGATGGGAAAAAGCATCTCCTCTTTAAATCTGTGGTAGATTTTGAAAAGATTCCTATGAGTGCAAGCTGTTTGCACACACAATGAAACCTGATTTTGGTTCACATTAGCACTTGTGTCTTAGCTTCTTTTATTTATTTTTAGCTAGTCTGGGAAGAAGTTTTGCTCATCTTAGTGTTGTCTCAGTGCTTTAATTTCTTACTAGCATTGTAAGGTTGCAAAATATATGAAGTCTTATACAGTGAAATGTAGAACACTGCACCTTAGAACCTGGCTACTGGTCTTTTTTGTTTATCTATCTAAATCCTGACATTAGGCTACTCATTGATAGACTGTGAAGATGGGAGTTTGTATCAGCGCAACACAATTTTTCATAAATCGTAATGCATTTGCAATTAGAATACACTTGTTTATAATAAGATGATTCTACAAAGTTAGAATGGATAGCAGCTGTACTGAAAAAGGATCATCTTAAGTTTTAGCTTACTGAATTAGTACTTGTGCATAAAAAGGCTTCATCCTCCTAAGGAAAGTGAAATGTGTAAGGGAGCCTTTAAGACATAGTGTTCCTTTTGTAAGATACAGAGTAGTTCATATATCATGGTAAGGAAAGAAAAATATAAAATAGTGTCACTATAAGTGTGGTTGACTTCCCCTGACTTTGTCCTCTTGCCCTTTATTAGCCTTGTCAAAATAGCATATAATATGTTTTTACATCACAATTTTAAAGCACAGTTTTCTGATCATAAGGCTTGTAAGAATAATATAGTTTCTTTACTACTTCTAGCAAAGAATTCCTGTTTTACATGACGTGGAGATGGGAGTGAAAATACTGCCATTTAACAATTTGCTAGCATCAAGGTGAGGAACCTATGTGCCAGCAAAGTCTAGTCAGAGAGTCCTGAACAAAGTGCGGAGACGGGGGAATTGGACACAAATATATGTAGCCAGTCTTTCACCTTCTTTTTGTAGAAGATGAGAATACTGGGCTGTTTCTCAAATACATAAGGGTAATCAAAGACTGAAAAAGGCCTAAGATTGTCTTTAATAACATAATTTACTTGGAATGGCATTCCCAGATGGTTAAACTTGCAAGCTCATTCAAATGTGAGCAGGAGGATATGAGCTTCATGAAGACATTATAGCAATAAAACTTCCTTAATGTCTAACACAGTGGGCTAAATGATTTTTTAGCATGATGGGAATATACATCTAATTGTTATTTTGGGAAAATTTGTATTGGACCAAGAAAAAAAGAAAGTGAACAAGCCTATTAAAATGTCTGCAACAGTAAGCATGTAAAGACATTTTATATAACTGATTTGAAATTGAAAACCTAAAGGGAATAATATATTGAAACTCTAATGCAACCAAAGACCATTTTTCTTCTTTTTTTTTT